>JABEYC010000658.1:0-18753 GCA_013266195.1 Fusarium zealandicum | reverse complement strand
CAGCAGCAGCAGCAGCAGATGCACCATCAGCACCTTAACCACCCTTCGCATCCGCTCAATCAGCCTCGGCAAACCCACCAGCACCATCATGCCCAACAGTCTCCTCAGCAGCGACCCCAGTCCCAGCAGGCCCAGCCCACGCCAAAGCTTCAGCAAGTTCAGGTCAAGCCTCAGGCTCCTTCACCTCCTCTGCCGCAGCAGCAGGCTAGCCAGCAGCAGGCCCAGACACAGCAGCAGCAGCATCAGCAACTGCAGCAGCAACTGCAGCAACAGCAACAGCAACAGCAGTTGCAGCAGCAGCAACATCAGCAGCAATTGCAGCAGCAACAACACCAACAGCAGCTGCAGCAGCAACAGCAGCAGCAACAGCTACAGCATAAACAGCAGCAGCAATTGCAACAGCAGCAGCAACATCAACAGCAGCACCAGGCTCAGCAACACCAGCAGCAACAAACACAGCTGCACCCTCAACAGCAGCAGCTTCATACTCCTCAGCAGCCGGAGCCACAGCAGCTCCAGCACCAGCAACAACCGGAACCACAGAGGGCACAGCCTCATCCACAGCAACGCCAGCCAAAGCAACAGAAGCAGCGAGAGCAGCAACGGGAACAACAGCAGCAGCAGCAACAGCAGCAGCAGCAGCTTCAGCAACAACAGAAGCAGCAGTCGCTTCCTGCGGAACCAGTTCCCCCACCTCCGCCGCCACAAGCTCAACCACAGGCTCAGAAGCAAGATGCAAGCGTGGACGAGTCGATGGAAATTGACAGTCAAACCAATGGAGAGGAGGCTGGAGGTCTGGACATGAAGCTGCTTGCCGACCCTAACTACATCCCCACATCGCCATTGGGTGAGATGATGTCGCCTCCGCCAGAGGGTGGAAGTTATCCTACCCTCGAAGCGGTCCAGAAGGCCGTGCTCCGATACTGCACGTCTGTCGGCTATGCTATTGTCATTGGCCGCTCGAAGAAGACGGTGCCCGGTCTGAAGAAGGTCCTCTTCGTCTGCGATCGTGCAGGTAAGCCGCCGAGCCGTGTTAGTCCCGAGTGCCGGAAGCGTAAGACATCGTCCCGAAAATGCGACTGCCCTTTTGGTTTCTTTGCTATTGAGCAGCGGACACAATGGACAATTCGATACCGCCCGGACCCTACCCATCTCTCGCATAATCATGGACCTAGCGAGAGCCCATCGCATCACCCCGCTGCCAGGAAACTGGATAGCAAGATGGTTGCTGCAGTGAAGCAGCTTAAGGAAAATGGTGAGTACGTTGCCGATGACGAATGATTCATGCTAACCCCGATGAGCAGGTGCTGGCGTCTCGGAGACGCTGCAGATCCTGCAAACCGAGAACCCGGATTGTCATCTACTTCCGAGGGATATCTACAATGCTCGCGCCGCTATCAACCGCAATCCTCAGAAAGTTGCAACCGGCTTGGCTGAGAATAGGCCAGCCATATATAGCAAACCCCACCAATCCCCCGAGGATCGCATACGTGCAGACTTGAGACGTGAACTTGCAAAGGCACGCGAGGACATGAAGAAGATGGAAGAGGACAAAGACAAGGAGATCGGCGATCTCAAGACGAAACTGGAAGAGAAGGAGGGCATCATCACGAAATTTGAAGAGTTCATCGACATTTGTAACGAGCGGGTTATGTTTCAGCGGCAGAGACTTGCAGCGAACGGCACAGCTCCAGGCAACCAAGCGTAAGCTGGATGTCGACCTGGCACATCGGTCTGTGTTGTAGTCTGCATGGAGATGTTGGCGGGATATGGATGATTGGGCGATGGTTAACGAGGGCGTTTGGCCGGGACTTGATTGTATGCTTTTGCGACCTTGTTGGTGAGATCTGGCCTGGGGAAACATGGGGTATTGTTGGGATTGGGAGGCATCTTGTGCATTCAGATGGCTTAAGATTATGACTTGAACTGTGCTGCGATTCATGTATGGGTATAATTCTTAAGTAAGGAGGAATGATGGAGTGACGATAATGTACATGATTTCCTCGCCTCTAGCTTGTGAAAGACTGAGTTACACTGGTTTGTTAGAGGTGGTGTGACATACGAGGAGAATAACCTAGGTCGCAGTAGCTTTTATGTATGAACGAAGACATGTTCATGTGCCGACGTTTTGCGCGTAGGGGTCTTGATATAAAGAGTCTATGATTCAAAGAGGCAGGACGTTTGTGACGGGACTTGAAGGTGAGCTGTACCTCAAGGTTAATGCAGTGTCCGAGGTCTATCACCTTGGGTCAAGCTAGATTTAACAGCATATGAGCTTTGGTAGCTAGTGGTATTCATCTTCCATGTTTGTTAGTACTGTATGCTTGTCATTTGTTGATATTAATTATAGCTCCCGGCGCAGAGTCCAAGGCGGCTCTGTGCTGCATGATCTAGATACAAAGCGTAGCATCCAGATGAAGGGCGCTCATTTCCTGGGGTCCCTGCGTAAAGTGCCAGCCTGGCATGACCCCGTTCTGGGGAGCCCCGCCCCTTGTCGCATGTTGCTGGCCCAATCAGATGTTGCATGTGGCAGCTGGTGGCAGATTTCGCGGATTCCCACTGGGTCCCTATGCGGCAGTGCCCCACCAAGCTACAGTGGCTTACAGCGGGCAACCGCGTAGGCTTCAGCGTAGCTCTCCCTCTCCTGTTCGTATCCTCCAATTGGATTAGGGGGGCGGGATTGGTTATCTGGCCAAGAGTCCACGCCTCCTGACACATGCCGTCCAGTCGCGACAGGGGTGCCCCTGGGCTAAGGTAAAGTCGCGTGAAGCCGGCAGAGCCAAAGAAAGCTGTCCTTGGGTATTGAAAGTCAACAACTAACGTGGACTCCTTTGTGGATAACCTCATCTCATTCACCCCTACCTGGCACTGCGTATCAACTCTACGATATCATCTACGGCGCTTTGTCTTCACGCTCCTTAATTCTGAAGGCTCATTACACGACATCGTTGAGCTTGTTTACAGACCACCTCGTTAGCAGCTCCTCCGCCCTGAGCTCATACACCACCGACTCCCCTCGTTTGCGTTCCTCAATATCGACGAGCCGACGATTCTAGACATGACCGGACGTTGCTAAATCGCTATCCGTTCTCCTTTTTCGAGCCTACATCCCCCATCCATCATGGAGGTCTCTTCGGCGGCCCTGCCGAGCCCCGGGAGCACTGCCAACGGCGTTACGGCCGCGCCGCCTTTCCCTAC
Source organism: Fusarium zealandicum (assembly GCA_013266195.1). Taxonomy (NCBI): domain Eukaryota; kingdom Fungi; phylum Ascomycota; class Sordariomycetes; order Hypocreales; family Nectriaceae; genus Fusarium; species Fusarium zealandicum. Next base: position 15,555 of record JABEYC010000658.1, on the reverse strand, counting down.
TATCGAGCCGGAACGAGTGGTTGATCATCTTGCCTCCGTCTGTGAGATCGCTCTCGGTGCTACACGAGATGAGCTCGAGCAGGTGGGCAGTTTGTTGTACAAGTCCCGCTACGGCGAGACCGTCTCGCGCTGCACGCGGTTTGCGAATGATACCCAGAACGTGCTCTACATCCAGAAGGATATTGCAAACTCACCCGCAGTAGAGCCTGGAGCTGATCCCACTGGTGCGTCGGGGATCTGACACGAAATACTAGATGGTCTTACTGATTTTTGTCGATAGCACCGACCGCATACAACTACACCCTCTCTACCGAGATCTCTTCGTCCTCGACAACCGTTGCCTCTCTCGTGCTCATAAAATCTCCTCAGCCCATAGACCCGACCCGGCCCCTTACATCTCAAATATTTATTACTAATTTGCCTGGCCCTGCCTCTCTCAACGCCGGAGTCGGAGAGCAGGGTGCGGTCCTCTCCCCATGGGAGGTTCTTCATTCTCAGGTCCATCATGCTTTGGTGCCATATTTTGACGCAAACACCAAGAGTCAGCAGCTGGCCAACGGGTCAAGGGGACGGGCTGATGTCGATGCCAAAACGGGAATCCCGGTAACAAAGAAGCGACTCAATGACTTGGAACTGAGCCTGCTCCATCTTCAGCAGAATGTCGACATCCCCGAGATCTCCCTTACCTTTCATTCTATCGTCCAGAATGTCCTCGACGACGCCGATGCTCACCATGCACGACCCTCCATCGATGCGATTCCCCATAACCTCATTCAAGACAGTACATTTCTCAATCGACTCCAAGCCAACGTCAATACTTGGATCAAGTCCATTCAGGGAATCACCAAGTTGACCAAGGACCCATCGGCCAACACGAACCAGGAGTTCAGCACAGCGAGCCAGGAGGTCAACTTTTGGTTATCCATGGAGTCAGCCCTGGAGGGTATCGAAGGTCAGCTGAGGAGCGAGGGTGTCCTCCTTACGTTGGAAATCCTCAAGCATGCCAAGCGTTTCCAGGCCACCGTGAGTTTCACGGCCGATACTGGCTTGAAGGAGGCTATGGAAAAGGTGCAGAAATACAACCAGCTCATGCGTGATTTCCCTCTCGATGAGCTCCTTTCCGCCACATCCCTCTCCAAGGCCCAGGAGGCAGTCGCGCAGATATTCGGGCACCTGAACAAGAAACTGAGGATATGCCCCTATCCCATCCGCAGAGCCCTGCCGCTCGTTGAAGCCATCTCGGCGGATCTTGACGATGTGCTCCACCGCTTGTTGCCAGGCACCGAGCTGGTCAACTTGGACTACCAGCAGTTCCAGAACATTATGCAGACTTCTGACGAGATCTTCCGGACTTGGGAAGAGAATGTCAAAGAGTTCACTAATGTGGCTCGTGAGGTGACCCGACGCCGAAACGAAAAGTTCATCCCTATCAAGATCAACAAGAAGCACTCCGAGCTCGAGTCAAGAATCAAGTATGTGAGCAATTTCCGCGACAACCACGAGCAGCTCCAGCGGACGATTGTCAATGTTCTTGGTCCCCAAGCGACCATTCCCGGCGTTACTGAGACCACCGTGTCAAACGGCGTCGTCATGGAGGAGATGGGCGATGTTGATGCTGTCGAGGAAGTCAAGCAGGCCTGGGAGGCTCTCCTGAATGTCGATCTGTTGGATGTCACGGACCAGGGTAAGGAACGATGGGTGCGAGCAGAGAACCTTTACAACGAGCGTACAACTCGCGTGGAGAATTCCATCATCGCAAGACTTCGCGACCGACTGGCCACCGCCAAGACAGCAAACGAGATGTTCCGGGTCTTCTCCAAGTTCAACGCTCTCTTTGTCCGACCCAAGATTCGCGGTGCTATTCAGGAGTACCAGAACCAGCTGATGGACCACGTCAAGCAGGCGATCAACGGACTCCACGAGCGATTCAAGCAGCAGTACGGTCACTCGGAGGCCCATGCCATGGCCCAGCTTCGTGACCTTCCGCCAGTGGCAGGTGCCATCATCTGGGCACGGCAGATTGAATTTCAACTGGATGGCTACATGAGAAAGGTCGAGGCCGTCCTCGGTCCTGATTGGACTCTGCATGCCGAGGGCCACAAGCTTCAAGAGGAGAGTGAACTCTTCAAGCAGAAGCTCGACACTGGCCGAATTTTCGACGCATGGCTCGCTGACGTCGCTCGACGCAAGATTTCCATTTCTGGACAGCTATTTGAGATCGCTCGTGTACGATCTGCTGGCGGTATTCTTGAGCTCACGGTCAATTTCGACCCTCAGGTCATTACCTTGTTCAAGGAAACGCGAAACCTCACCTGGCAATCGTATTCTGTGCCACATGCCGTCACGACAGTGTCCAAGGATGCCAAGCGAGTCTATCCCTATGCTGTCAGCTTGATGGAGAGCGTAAGAACTTTGTCTCAAACCCTTCGGCAAATCTCGGTTATGGGAGAGGAATCAGTCCTCCTCAATGGCTATCGAAACGACGTCTACAGGTTGATAGGCGAAGGTGTGCCGCTCAGATGGGAGTCTTTTATCAACTCTCACGAGCTTTTCTACTCTGACAACAAGCAAACCCGGCCATTGCTTCCCGGTGGAAACGACTTTGGCCTCGCCAAGAACACCGAGAGCAAGCACGGCATGTTCATCCGTGGGTTCGCGGCGGCTGTTTCGGTTCTCCAGCAAAAGGCCGTCTCGCTGAACTTCATTCACGCCACCGTTGAGCAAGCGTTGAAGGAGCTCGGCACCTGCGCCTACGATGAAGCTGCATTCCATACCCGTCTGGATACCATCCAGTCGGCTGTTGATCAGCTGAACCTGGAGCAATACGTAAACTTGGACTTCTGGGTTCGTGAGTTGAATGCCAAGATCCAATCCATTCTCCTCACTCGTCTTCAGAGTGCCGTTCAGGCATGGATCACTGCTTTCCAAGACGACACACCCGAAGACGAGACACGAAGAAGGTCTGACAACGATGAAACAAAGCCAGAAGGCCCGAAAATGAAGCGCATCGTCCTTGAACTAGCCATGCGCAACCAGGTCATTTATCTCGACCCTCCTCTCGAGTTCTCTCGCGCCAGCTGGTTCCTCCACCTCCATGAGTGGCTTGGAATAGTCTGCAACCTTCGTAAAATCAAGGCAACACGATACCAGATGAGTCTCAGCACTACTGCCAACGAGGAGCCTCGCTTCACCAATCTGCCGTCAGAGTGTGCTGCCCTATTGCAGCGTGTCTATACTTCTGTCGAGAAGAAGCTTCAAGAGATCAGCGCCTATATCGACAAGTGGCTTCAGTTCCAGTCACTCTGGGATCTTCAATCTGAGCAGGTGTACGATGCTCTCGGTGAACAGCTTCCGAGCTGGTTGCAGCTCCTCCAGGAAATCCGCAAGACTCGATCCACCTTTGATACGCAGGAAGTTAGCCGCACCTTTGGACACCTCACCATTGATTACGACCAAGTCCAGACCAAGGTCAACGCCAAGTACGATCAGTGGCAACATGAGATTCTGATGAAATTTGCCAACCGGCTCGGCAACCGCATGCGCGAAATCAATGCGGAGATTGAGAAAGCACGCAAAAATCTTGAGGGCCAAAGCTCTGATGCCTCATCAACTGCTCAGGCTGTCCAGTTTATTACTGTCGTGCAGAGCTGCAAGCGCAGTGTGAAGGCATGGGCACCCGAGATCGATATGTTCCGGCAAGGACAATCGACGCTTGTTAGACAACGATACCAGTTCCCCAATGACTGGCTGCATATCGAACAGATTGACAGCCAGTGGGAGGCGCTCAGGGAGATTCTCGAGAAGAAGTCAAGAATTGTTCAGGATCAGACAGATGCGCTACGAGCCAAGATTGCTGCCGAGGACAAGCTGGTTAGCGAGCGGATTGCCGAGGTCGCTGCTCAGTGGAACGAGGAGAAGCCAGTCTCAGGAACCATTCAACCAGATGTGGCCTCTGCCACTCTGAGCTCCTTTGAGGCTCGCATCTCCAAACTTCAAGATGATGCTCAAATGGTTGCAAAGGCCAAGGAGGCGTTGGACCTCCCCGCCAGCCCTGATCCTTCGCTCGAGACTACGCTCGAGGAAGTCCGGGATTTCCAATCCGTCTGGTCGAATCTTTCTACTATCTGGGCAAGTCTCAACGAGACACGCGACATTCTCTGGACTGCTGTGCAGCCACGAAAGATCAGATCCAAAGTTGACGACCTCATCAAGAGCACCAAGGATATGCCCAGCAGGATGCGACAGTATGCAGCTTTCGAGCACGTTCAAGGCATTCTCCGCAGCTTCCTCAAGGTCAACCCCATTCTCTCTGACCTCAAGTCTGATGCCATTCGGGAGCGCCATTGGCACAAAATCTACAAGCAAATTAAGCCACAGAAGCGATTCTCGCCCAGCTCAATGACTCTTGGTGACGTCTGGGACCTCAACCTCGTGGCCACCGAGATAATCGTCAAAGACATCATCGCTCAAGCTCAGGGTGAAATGGCCCTCGAAGAGTTCTTGAAACAGGTCCGCGAGACTTGGCAGAACTATGCGTTGGAGATGGTGAACTACCAGAACAAGATCCGACTTATCCGTGGCTGGGATGACCTCTTTGCGAAGTGCAGTGAGAATCTCAACTCTCTGCAGGCTATGAAGCACTCTCCCTATTACAAGGAATTTGAGGAAGAGGCTGTTTCTTGGGAAGACAAGCTCAACCGCGTGCATGTACTGTTCGATGTGTGGATCGATGTCCAGCGCCAGTGGGTGTACCTCGAAGGTGTCTTCACCGGCAACGCAGATATCAAGCACCTTTTGCCCATCGAGTCGGGACGTTTCCAGAACATCAACAGCGAGTTCTTGGCCGTCATGAAAAAGGCGAACAAGTCACCATATGTTCTCGAGGTTTTGAACATCGGCAATGTACAAAAGTCTCTGGAGAGACTTGCAGAAATGCTCAACAAGATTCAGAAAGCTCTCGGTGAGTACCTCGAGAAGGAGCGAGTTTCATTCCCTAGATTCTACTTTGTGGGCGACGAAGATCTCTTGGAGATGATTGGTAATAGCAATGATACGCTACGCATTGCCAAGCACTTCAAGAAGATGTTTGCCGGAGTCTCTGGTCTAATCATGGACGACGAGACTGTTATCTCTGGCTTTACTTCCAAAGAAGGCGAGGAGGTTCGGCTCAAGAAGGAGATCTCTTTGGCCAAGACACCAAAAATCAACGACTGGCTGGCGCTTCTGGAGGGTGGCATGAAGTCAACCCTTGCTGAACTTCTTGCCGAGGCCGTCGACCACTACACCCCCATTTTCGAATCAGAAAAGATTGACCGCGATGCCCTCAACGAGTTCATGGAGAGTTACCCCAGCCAGATCGTCGTTCTTGCTGCGCAGGCCGCTTGGACGACAGCTGTTGATAAGTCTCTAACTGCTGGCGGTGAGACCCTGAGGAGCCTCTTCGAACGTGAGGTCGAGGTCCTACGCGTCCTTGCCGATACGGTTCTAGGCGAACTGGAAATCATTTTGAGGAAGAAATGCGAGCAGTTGATCACCGAATGTGTTCATCAGCGTGATACGATCGAGAAGCTCATCAGCCTGAACGCCAACTCCACTAGCCATTACCTCTGGCAACTACAGATGCGATACATCTACAATCCTGAGGGCGAGTTCCTGGACCGCCTGTACATCAAGATGGCCAATGCCAAACTCAACTACGGCTTCGAATACCTGGGAGTTCCTGAACGCCTTGTTCGCACTCCTCTTACCGACCGATGTTTCCTAACTCTTACTCAAGCCCTGTGCCAACGTCTCGGTGGTTCACCCTACGGTCCTGCCGGTACGGGTAAGACGGAATCAGTCAAAGCTCTCGGTGTTCAGCTGGGCAGATTCACTCTTGTCTTTTGCTGTGACGACACTTTTGACTTCCAGGCCATGGGTCGTATCTTCCTCGGTATCTGCCAGGTTGGTGCTTGGGGCTGTTTCGACGAATTCAACCGTCTGGAGGAACGTATCCTGTCCGCCGTTTCGCAGCAGATCCAGAATATTCAGCTGGGTCTCAAGCAAGGCGTCGAAGATGACCAATCGCAAATTGAGTTGGTCGGCCGCCAGCTACACGTGAACGAGAACACGGGCATCTTTATCACCATGAACCCTGGCTATGCCGGTCGTTCCAACCTGCCCGACAACTTGAAGAAGCTTTTCCGCAGTGTTGCCATGTCAAAGCCAGACAAGGAGCTCATTGCAGAGGTGATGCTCTACTCTCAGGGCTTCAACCAGGCCAAGCAACTCTCCAAGCACACGGTTCCCTTCTTCGACCAGTGTTCCAGCAAACTATCCAAGCAAGCCCACTACGACTTTGGTCTACGTGCGCTGAAGAGTGTTCTGGTCAGCTCTGGTGGCCTCAAACGTGCCCGTTTGGGTGAAGGTAGTCTAGGCGCCGAGGAGGTTGTTGAACCCGAGATCATCGTGCAAAGTATTCGGGAGACAATTGCGCCTAAACTGATCAAGTCTGATGTTGACATCATGGCGACCATCGAGGCAGACTGCTTCCCTGACATCCAATACGTCCCGGCCAATCTGGAGGCTCTTGAGGACGCCATCCGCACTCTTGCTGCTGAGCGCCATCTTGTAGTCAATGAACTCTGGATGACCAAGGTGCTTCAGCTTTACCAGATCCAGAAGATCCACCACGGTGTCATGATGGTTGGTAATTCTGGTTCCGGCAAGTCTGCGGCCTGGAGACTTCTGCTCGACGCACTTCAAAAGGTGGAGGGCGTTGAAGGCGTGTCTCACGTGATCGATTCAAAGGTCATGTCCAAGGAGGCATTGTATGGAAATCTCGACTCCACCACTCGCGAGTGGACCGACGGTCTGTTTACAAGTATCCTCCGAAAGATTGTCGATAACCTGCGCGGTGAGGACTCTAAACGGCACTGGATTGTCTTCGATGGTGATGTGGATCCCGAATGGGTTGAGAACTTGAACAGTGTACTTGACGACAACAAGCTGCTCACTCTTCCGAACGGTGAGCGTCTCAATCTGCCAGCCAATGTTCGAATCATGTTCGAAGTCGAGACCCTCAAGTATGCAACTCTCGCCACTGTCAGTCGTTGCGGTATGGTCTGGTTCAGCGAAGACACCGTATCGCCGCTCATGATGGTCGAAAACTACCTCGAGACTCTCCGCAGTGTCCCCTTTGAGGATTTGGATGAGGACAGTGTGGCTACAGGAACCAGCCCGGCCAAGACCCTGGCTGTACAAAGCAATTTCGCCGATCTACTCCAGGTCTATCTGACCGAGGAAGACTTCATCCTGAATGCACTTAAGCGAGCCGAGGGCTACAACCACATCATGGACTTCACAGTAGCTCGTGTGCTCACGACTCTCTTCTCGTTGCTCAACAAGGCTGTCCGAGATGTTATCGAGTACAATGGTCAGCATTCTGACTTTCCCTTGGAGCCTGAGCATATCGAAGCCTTCACTTCAAAGAAGCTTCTGCTGGCACTCGTCTGGGCGCTTACCGGAGATTGTCCCCTCAATGACAGAAAAGCGTTTGGCGATGATATCTGCGCGCTGGCCAACTTTGGCTCTCCCCCTCTTGATGGCACAAGCTCGCTCATCGACTTTGATGTGACTCTTCCCAAGTCCGAGTGGTCTCCATGGCAGAGCCAGGTGCCCTCTGTGGAAGTCAACACGCACTCCATCACTCAGACTGATGTTGTCATCCCCACGCTGGACACGGTCCGCCACGAAGATGTTCTCTACTCGTGGCTTGCCGAACACAAGCCTTTGCTGCTTTGCGGCCCCCCTGGTTCCGGTAAAACAATGACACTGTTCAGCGCACTGCGCAAGCTGCCCAACATGGAGGTCGTTGGTCTCAACTTCTCGAGCGCCACGACCCCTGACCTTCTCATCAAGACGTTTGAGCAGTACTGTGAGTACAAGAAGACGCTGAACGGTGTGATGCTGTCACCAACTCAAATTGGCCGATGGCTCGTCATCTTCTGTGATGAAATCAACTTGCCAGCGCCGGACAAGTATGGAACTCAGCGCGCCATTTCGTTCTTGCGCCAGCTGGTTGAGCACAATGGTTTCTGGCGAACTTCCGACAAATCCTGGGTCACTCTTGACCGCATCCAGTTCGTTGGTGCTTGCAACCCTCCCACTGACGCTGGACGTACTCCCATGGGAGCCAGGTTCCTTCGGCATGCACCCCTTATCATGGTCGACTACCCTGGTGAGCTTTCCCTCAACCAAATCTACGGCACCTTCAACTCTGCTGTTCTCAAAATTATTCCTTCGCTTAGAGGGTACGCGGAAGCTCTTACTCACGCCATGGTTCGCTTCTACCTTGAATCTCAGCAACGGTTTACGCCAAAGATCCAGCCGCATTATGTCTACAGTCCTCGTGAGCTGACTCGATGGGTTCGTGGTGTATACGAGGCCATTCGACCCCTGGAATCATTGTCTCTTGAGGGCTTGATCCGTATCTGGGCTCACGAAGCGCTACGCCTCTTTCAGGACCGATTGGTAGCTGAAGATGAGCGTCAGTGGACTGACCAGACTGTTCGCCGCATCGCATTGGACTTCTTCCCTAACGTCAATGAGGAGAATGCTCTCAGTGGCCCGATCCTGTTCTCGAACTGGCTGTCCAAGAACTACGTCCCTGTCGACCGTGAACAACTAAGAGACTTTGTCAAGGCCAGACTCAAGACCTTCTGCGAGGAAGAGGTGGATGTGCCGCTGATTCTCTTCAACGACGTGTTGGAGCACGTGCTGCGCATTGATCGTGTCTTTCGACAGCCTCAGGGCCATCTCATCTTGATCGGTGTGAGCGGCAGTGGCAAGACTACACTCTCCCGCTTTGTGGCCTGGATGAATGGTCTCAAGGTCTTCCAGATCAAGGTCCATGGCAAGTATTCTGCAGAAGACTTTGATGACGATCTTCGAGATGTCCTTCGACGCTGTGGCTGCAAGGGCGAGAAGATTTGCTTCATCATGGATGAGTCCAACGTCCTGGACTCGGGCTTCTTGGAGAGAATGAATACCCTGCTTGCCAACGCCGAAGTCCCTGGTCTTTTTGAGGGCGACGAGTATGCCGCCCTCATGACAGCTTGCAAGGAGGGTGCTCAGCGACAGAATTTGCACCTTGACTCGCCTGAGGAGCTGTACAAGTGGTTCACTCAACAGATTGTCAAGAACCTCCACGTCGTTTTCACAATGAACCCCCCTGAGGACGGTCTCTCTTCCAAGGCTGCAACTAGTCCTGCCTTGTTCAACCGATGCGTGCTCAACTGGTTTGGAGATTGGTCTGATCAAGCACTCTTCCAAGTCGGTCATGAACTCACACAGTCTATCGACTTGGACCGCAGCAATTTTAACTGCCCTGATACTATTCCGGTTGCATATCGCGGCCTGCAGCTACCCCCATCTCATCGTGAGACAATTGTCAACTCGATGGTGTATATCCACTACTCGCTGCAGCGGTACAACGAGAAGCTGCTGAAGCAGCAGGGCAAGGTGACGTTCCTCACGCCTCGACACTTCCTCGACTTCGTTGCCCAGTATGTCAAGCTCTACAACGAAAAGCGCGAGGATCTCGAGGAACAACAACGCCACTTGAACGTCGGTCTCGAAAAGCTCAGAGACACCGTAGTCAAGGTTCGGGATCTACGAGTGAGCCTGGCGGACAAGAAGCAGCAGCTGGAGCAGAAGGACGCGGAGGCGAACGAGAAGCTGCAGCGAATGGTCGCGGATCAGCGCGAGGCGGAGCAGAGGAAGAACACTTCGTTAGAGATCCAGGCCGCTCTGGAGAAGCAGGAGACGGAGGTCGCCTCGCGAAAGAAGGTTGTTTTGGAGGATCTCGCAAAGGCCGAGCCCGCGGTCGAAGAGGCCAAGGCCAGTGTCAGCAACATCAAGCGTCAGCACTTGACCGAAGTCAGATCAATGGGCAACCCGCCTTCGGGTGTGCGGCTTGCTATGGATGCTGTGTGTACTCTGCTCGGCCACAAGATCAATGATTGGAAGGCAGTGCAAGGAATCGTGCGAAAGGATGATTTCATCGCCAGCATCCTCATGTTCGACAATGGCAAACACATGACCAAATCTTTGAGGAACAAGATGCGCAACGACTTCATATCCAACCCAGAATTCACTTTTGAGAAGGTCAATCGTGCGTCCAGGGCTTGTGGTCCTCTTGTTCAGTGGGTTGCTGCCCAGGTCAACTACTTTGACATCCTGGATCGGGTTGGTCCGCTCAAGATCGAAGTTGAGCAGCTGGAGGAGCAGGCACTACAGACAAAGGCCGAGGCCAAGGCTGTGCAGAACAACATCGCAGAGCTCGAGTCCAGCATCAACACCTACAAAACCGAGTATGCTGCGCTTATCAGCGAAACACAGGCTATCAAGTCCGAGATGTCCAAGGTTCAATTCAAGGTCGACCGCAGTGTCCGACTTCTAGACAGTCTGTCCTCGGAAAGAGTTCGCTGGGAAGAAGGAAGCAAATCTTTCGAGATACAGATCAGCACCCTCGTCGGAGATGTCCTCGTGGCTGCTGCCTTCCTGGCGTACAGTGGTCTCTACGACCAGACGTTCCGAAAGTCGATGATGGACGACTGGTTTCACCAGCTTCACCTTTCTGGTGTTCAGTACAAGTCGCCAAACCCTGTGACTGAATACCTCTCCACGGCGGATGAGCGCCTGGGCTGGCAGGAGAATTCTCTCCCGGTCGATGACCTGTGCACTGAGAATGCCATCATTCTCCAGCGCTTCAACCGTTACCCCCTCATCATCGACCCCTCTGGACGAGTCACCGAGTTCTTGCAGAAACAATGCAAGGATCGCCGCCTGACAGTGACTAGCTTCTTGGACGACACTTTTACCAAGCAACTCGAGAGCTCTCTTCGATTCGGAAACCCCATTTTGATTCAAGATGCAGAATATTTGGACCCTATTCTCAACCATGTTCTCAACAAGGAGTACCAAAAGACTGGTGGGCGTGTTCTTATCCAGTTGGGCAAGCAAGAGATCGACTTTTCGCCAGCTTTCAAGATCTACCTGTCTACTCGCGATCCATCGGCTACTTTCGCGCCTGACATCTGTAGTCGAACTACCTTTGTTAACTTTACGGTCACGCAGAGCAGCTTGCAGACACAGTCCCTTAACGATGTTCTCAAGTCTGAGCGTCCAGACGTTGATGAAAGACGCTCGAACCTTATCAAACTCCAGGGAGAGTTCAAGGTCCATCTGCGTCAGCTGGAGAAGCGGTTACTCCAGGCCCTCAACGAGTCCCGTGGAAACATTCTAGATGACGACAATGTCATTGAGACTCTCGAGACTCTCAAGACTGAGGCTGGCGAAATCTCTGCCAAGATGAGCAACACCGAGGGAGTCATGGCCGAGGTCGAGGAGATTACCCAGCAGTACAGCATCATTGCCCGAGCCTGCAGTTCTGTCTTTTCTATTCTGGAACAGCTGCACTACCTCAACCACTTCTACCAGTTCTCGCTCCAGTACTTCCTCAACATCTTCCAGTCTGTCCTGCACGGCAACAAGAACCTGGCTGGCGAGGCAGACCACAATGTCCGGCGCGACGTGATTGTCAAGGACCTGTTTGTCAACACTTTCAAGCGGACGGCCCTGAGTTTGCTTCAGAAGGACCGCATCACGCTTGGGATGCTCCTTGCCCAAGCCTCGCCTTACAAGATGGATAAGAATCTGATCGACATCATTCTCGACAACCGTGTCCAGGGCAAGGACCTCTCATCGCACCCAGATGACAGGGAGGAGGCTTTTGCGCAGGCCAGGAAGCTTGACGTTTTGAAGGAAAAGGTTGACGCCATCTCAACAGAAGACTGGGACAAGTTCTTGTTGGAGGAACTGGCCGAGAATGCCGTGCCGCATATCTGGGATGAAAAGACTGAGGCTGTCGACCAAGCCCTCTTATCTTTACTGCTTGTCAAGCTCTTCAGGATGGATCGATTTGTTCCCGCCGCAGAGCGCTTCGTGACCCAGGTCTTTGGCTCGGGCATCTTGGATGTCGTTGAGGACCTGAAGGAGACCGTCACCCAGGTGTCTGCCACCCTGCCAATCTCTCTGGTATCCAGCCCCGGTTTCGACGCCAGCTACAAGGTGGACAACCTGGTTGAGAGGATGCGCGTCAAGTGCACCAACATCGCCATGGGTTCCAACGAGGGTCTCGCCAGCGCCGACAAGGCGATCAGCAACGCGGCACAAACCGGCTCGTGGGTCTTGGTCAAGAACGTGCACTTGGCTCCGACATGGTTGCAGAGCTTGGAGAAGCGCATGGAGTCGCTCAACCCGCACTCGGACTTCCGCCTTTTCTTGTCCATGGAGTCGAGTCCCAAGATTCCTGTTAACTTACTCCGAGCTTCTCGTGTGCTCATGTACGAGCAGCCTGCAGGTGTGAGGGCAAACATGAAGGACTCCATGTTGTCCCTTTCTACGCGGGCTACTAAAAGCCCCGTGGAGAGAACGCGAGTCTACCTGCTCTTATCCTTCTTGCATGCCGTTGTGCAGGAGAGACTACGATATGCGCCAAATTTGGGCTGGAAGGGATTCTGGGAATTCAACGACAGCGATGTAAGTGAAGCCCGCCTCAGACCTGCCTTTGACTTGTAGCTAACAGCCATAGTACGAATGTTCTGCTTTCATCGTTGACACTTGGATCGACGGCGCGGCAGGTAACCGAACCAACATTGCGCCTCAGAACATCCCCTGGGAGATGCTCCGCTACATGGTGACGGAGACGTACGGTGGCAAGATCGACGACGAGGAAGACTTCAAACTCCTCTCTCAGCTCGTGGCGTCTTTCCTTACACCGGCTGCGTACGAAGTCGACCACAAGCTGGTCGAGGGCCCCGACGGTGGCCTTGTGGTGCCCTCGGGCACTAGCCTTCAGGACTTCCTCGCGTGGATTCACCGTCTGCCTGAGCGCGAACCTCCTACTTACCTCGGACTACCAGCCAATGCCGAGAAGCTACTCCTCGGTGGCCTTGGACGTAGCCTGATTGGCAACCTGCGCAAGGTTACAGAGCTGCTCGATGAGGGAGAACAGCTGGTGACGGAGGGTTGATGGTGATGCCTAAAGGGCTCGTGGTGGATCAGAGAAGATGGTGTAGGATAGACATGTTGCAAATGGAATTTCTTTGCTTTATTGGATCCGGTATTCAGCAGCGGCGCATTGAGAAGATGATCGTGGAGGACTATACTTGTTGATACCCCTGTGTCACATTTCATTTGTTTAACTGTACTTTATCTGCTATTACAAAGAATTGGATTCGCTGTGCTCTAGCCCCATTGCCTAACTCCATGATATGTGGTATCTGCCAGAGATGTATCTCATGATTCAATGTATGGTTTACCGTTCGTCCCCCTATGTCCGAAACAAGAAGAATGTCCATCTTGACCAGTCCCCGTTCAACCTGATGGTTGAGGCAGAGCCATCGAGTTCAAAAAGCCAAAGTCAAAGTCTGGCTGGTCGTAGTATGGCTGCTCATACTCGTAGCCACCGATAATATCGAGCTCAGGGACAGCGCTGGGCTGGCTCTCGGCTGGAAAGGGAAGTCGAATGCCGAGCGCCTTGGAGACGTGTCGGCGCAGCTGGCACAGAACAAGAGCCTCAAATTCCTTTTCATCAACGTCTGGATCGACCAGCTCGTTCATCCACGCAAACTTGTCGAGAAACTTGACCCAGAGCTCGCTCTCCTTGAGGTCTACCAATGCCCTAGCGCCCTTGACGGCATGACCAAGGACATCTGCGTCGGCATTGGCATCATGGTCAGAACGAGTCGTCTCTGCGCCAATCATCCAGGACAAGGTGGCGAGGAGCTCAGAGGGAGAGATGCCAAAGGCAGACTCGCACTTGTCATACCAGTCAGGGGCGCGATCGTTGCGTACCAACCGCAGCATGGCGTCCCAGAGGGTGCAGAATATCATGATGTTGTTCCACCAGCAACGCGTCGCTGGGGTTGGTCGCATTGCGGCATCCTGCAGGGGTATCTCGAGATCCCTGTTCAGCTGCTCGCTGCACCATTGAACACAGCTGAGCAAAGGAGATAGGCCTCCGTTCCTAATGGCTTCAATAAAGGGCTGATTGGTGACGTATTCATTGAGGAGGAGTTCTGGGGCAAGGCCTCGCCCGAATTCTTCGCTGCAGACCTGTTCATACACATCGAAGCCGTAGGAGAGGTAGAAGTATGTCACCAGGTCTATGGCCGAGTAGCAATGAGGAAGATGGACGAGGGATCCGTTCTTGCAGAGAACGCGGTTGATGTGGTCACAGACGCGGCGCATTGCCTCGGCCTTGTCGGCCTTGTCGGCCTGTTCGAGATATCCTCCCATGCATGTTCTGAGCATTACGAGAACAAAATTGGGGTCAGACCTGTTGGATTTTTGGAGTTTATATTGCTTAGACAGCAGCTCTCGAGCTTGGGTGGCATTGTCGGTCCGTCCAGCAACGCGAGCGCAGGAGATGGCGATGAACTTCTTGGTTCCAGATGAAGAAATCGGGGATTCGGCCAGGGATTTATATACGTCTGAGTAGAGGGCAAAGGCGTTCTCGTCGTCCGACATGGCGGCACAGAATTCGGCAGCGAGCTTGTAGGTTTCCTCACGGGCTCCGGCTTCCCAGGGATAGATAATATGGTCCTGAGGCATTGCTTGGACCAGTGAAGAGTCGTCGTTTTCGGTGTCATCTGATACAACGCTCGGGGACAGAGCCCTGCTGTTAGGCAGGCTCAACAAGGACGACGTGTTGAAAGCGTGGTTGTCTTTGGTGAGGAGGGCTACCATGTCAGCGAGGTCCATGTGCTCATCGTCGCCAAGAGTTGCCAAAGCGCCGGTCGAAGCCTTCTTCTCGCCGGCATTATACTTTTTGATCCCCCACTTCTCGAAGCGATAACCGTACTGGCGTTTGCTATGCAAAGGTCAGTCAATGAAGTGCTTGGGGGGTATCATGGAGTCTGGCATTACCTGGCGCGGAAGCCAAAGCGCTTCTTCATAAAGGTCATGACGACGGTGAGGGTGTAGGATCTGTAGAGGGCGCAAAGCAATGGCTTGAACCTCTCCCAGATATCGTCAGTGATTCGAAGTGAGCGCGTGTGTCTTTCGAAAGGCCCGGCCCATCTTGAATGCGATGATCTCACGTCTGCCATGACTCTTCTTGTCAAGGGTCTGCTCTGTAGCGGACCTGGCTAGTAAGAATTAGAGAAGTGAGGGAACCTGGGAGTCGATAAAACATGATGGAGCCTTATGTTTATGGCATATTGCGGGTTTGTATTGTAGGCTGCATGAAAGTGCAAGTCCAGAGAGAGCCTCGTTGCCTCGTTGCCTCAGCACGAGTGTCGGCTATGGTTGTCGCGCATCATGAAACGTGCAATTCCCATTCCAAGCCTCCTCGAGGAAACAGCGCAAGCATCTGATTGGTAAATATCGGTCTGCGGGTGAGCACAGCCGTGACATCAGCTGTGGCTGCGTTGGGATTTGCAACTTGGTGTCATGTTCTCTTGTCCCATCATGGCCCGCACAGCCCCCGGCGTCGGCATGGGGAGGGGG
>JABEYC010000657.1:0-33553 GCA_013266195.1 Fusarium zealandicum | reverse complement strand
CTGCCGGACCTGCGCTTCGAGCAGAGCTACCTCCGGAGCATCTCAAAGGCCGACACGTGGTGGAAGGTGGCGCTCATCACGATGCGCGATCAGGTAAACCCTTATAGTCCGCAACAGATGTGAGCAGGGCTAATGCTGTGGCACAGATCTTGATGCCCTTGACCCAGGGCCTTGTATATAATCTCTTCCTCTGTGGCTGGCAGCACTGGAACAAGAATGCTCGACTACACGGAAATACTGTGGGTGCGCGCGTGCGGCGCTGGTGGTGGGGAGTTAACAACTGGAATATACCCAGGCATAGCAAGAGGACTTGATTCACGAGGGCGCAGGGAGATGTAATATGAATGAATTGTACATAGATTTATCGTTTGGTACCAGGAACACGACGTTCGCCCCCTTATGGTCCATACCAACCAAGCCACTAAAGTCTGAAAAGGAGCTTCTCTGCTGGGTATTGTTTCACAATCGTTCATCCGAACAGCCCTCGATACCTCTTTTTTGATGCCACAGTTCTATTCCGCCATGGTGCCGACCTTTCATTGATTCTATGCCATACAAGCCCCTTGAATTCCGAAACTCCGACAAAACAATTGGTTGAAGCATCGCTTACTACTCATGGGCTGCACCAACATCGAGAGGGCGGGGAACTGGCTGCGCATGTGTCTTCTCTGGACTTCCTCTAAAAGCCAAGGGCGACACAAGGATAGGTGCCGGATTTGCCGCCTGCCGATCTGCCAGCTTTGAATCTAGGGTTGAGGACTGTTGAGCGGGCTCGTGTTCTTGGCTAGGGGCGTCCTCCATCTCGACAAGAGGTGATTCGGCAGGCTGAGTCTTCCCTTGTCCTTGCTCAGAGCTCGGTGTCGGTAGTTTGTTTCCGGCTTGCAAGCTTGGTGTCAGGACGTTGCGCAGCTTGGGTGGTGTGACGGAAAGCTTTACAACCAAACTCCGGTTCGAGTCTTCCAGGTCATCTTCAACCATGGCCTCATCTTGGTCGAATTCGTATTCTTCCTCTGACTCCTCGGGCACGTGCTCATCGACATCCTCTTCATCGTCCCCAAACTCGGCTTCACTTTCTTTATCAGAATCATCCGTTGTGTTGCGCCGCGAACCATTGGTGGTCCCCGCCCAGCCGCTTGTACCATGGTTTACTGCTGCTGATCGTCGAGGCCGCCCTGTTGGGCCTACGGAACTTTCCTTTTCGACCTCTGATGTATCTCCTTGTACGCTTCCTGGTGCGCTGCTTCCCGTCGCAGGGTTCAGTCGAGTTGGTGCTCTGATCTGTCGACCGCTTGAGGTAGTGACTGGGCCAGTCTCGGCCGGCGTATGGTTCCCTGTGTTGCGTGCAGATCGTCGGTTGGTAGAGTCGGTCTCGAAAATATCCTCGTCGTCTGAATATGTGTACTTCATCTTTTTGCCACGAGTGCGACCCTCATACATCGAGAATCCAGGCTCAGGCCGCTTGAACTGCTCCTTGCGCATCTGCCGGTAATCGCGACGCTTGCGTTTCTAGTAACAGAGTCAGAATGAGAACAGAGATATACGCTTCAACGATGGGCATCTAGATGGCCGAGGAGATTGGTGAGGACTAACATCTTCGCCAGCTTCGAATCGAGGGACCGCTGTTGTCATCTTTTGGGCTAGCTTCTTGGCCTTTGGTCCGCCATCCTTGATCTCGAGCTTATCTGCCAGAACTTTGAGCTCGTCAATCGTGCCGGCCACGCTCCACCATGTTCGATTTGTTCCAGCTGGGTTACTTTCTCGATAAACCCGAAAAGCTGTATCATCCTGTCCTTCGATCAGGAAGTAACGGCGCTTGTCGCCATCTGATCCCCATGGCTGCACCGCTCTCGGCTGGTTTGCATCGTCCTCGTGCCGGTTCTGCTTGTAGGACTGGTTGATGAGTCCTTTGACGGCTTCGGAGGAGGAAAGGGTCCACAGGGTCAAGGTTCTTAAGAGGGTGAGCTATGAGAAATTAGTTTAGATAATATGCGAGGGCATGGGGCATGGCTATTCGCACTCTTTGTGTGGGGTTCATCGAGGTAAAGGATGCGCCGCCGGACAGGGGATTCTTTTCCTCCCAAGCCGGCGCCCATTGGTTCTTGTGAGAGCTGATGGCATCTTCTAAAGCGCGACCGTAGTGACCTGGCCTAGGATTATTTGTCAACACGGTGTTTCGGCATTGTGCAGGGCTGGCCGTACTTGACATCTTGCTTGCGGTTCAAGAGTAACCCTAGCAACGCGCAGAGGAAATGTTCAACTCGATCGCCGGGAGTAGGTTCGACAACATCGCGTTCAAGTTCTTGAGGGCCAAAGTGGGCAAGAGATTTGGGAAAGGCGTCGCTAAAGCGACTTCTAAACATGACAAGGAACTGCAGCGGTTAGCAAGGTGCCATGACGTTGAATACGCGACAGGTCGCGTCGCAAAGGTGGCAACACGCGCCAACCCATTGGCCGCCCAAAAATGAATTGTAAATTAAGGTCATCAACATACTGCAATGTCGGGATTATCTGCCAGCACAAATTGATGACTTGGCGACGGTGATCGTTTGCGCGGCGGCGGTGAGGGCTCCTTGGACGGTTGCTCTGCGACCTTGGTGAAGTATTGCTGGATACCCTTTTTGGATTTGGACTTGGGCGGCTCCAAGTCGTCAGGACCATCCAGCTCGATATCAGACGGCGCAGGCGATAGAGAAGATAAGGACGAGAGGTCCGAGGAGTCGTCATCGGCCGACATTTTGCGTGTGGTTGGTCGTTATTGTTGTTGTTGCGAGGTCGAGGTTGAGACGGAGATGGAGATGGATGTGGGGGGGAAGAGAAGGAGAAACGACGTAACTTGGGACTTTCACGCGGAACGAGCACACACTAGCTTTCTGACGAGTCGCAGATTAGGCTTCTGATAGGCTAGGGCAAACGTGTATTAACTATTCAAACGGACATCATGACAACTTGGAAGCCAGAGCCTCGTTGCCGTTGAGTTCCTTTGCCTCGTTGACCTAACACTCAAACAGCCGTCAACGCAAGGTCTGAGAGCCAGATCGGATGAAGCTAATCATCCTCTGCTCCACGCATTCCTCTATCACAGCTTCAAGATGAGGCTTTCCAGCCAGTATCGTGAATAGACCCAGCAATCATGACCAGGTGTTTCATCCAATATCTTCTCGCCTGACCTGACATGTTGGATGCACTCAGGTTCCAGGAGCACTGTCTTGTTCATCCAGCTCTCAAGTTTCTGTGTTGTTGATCTTGAACAGGCACCCTTGGCGATCCCCAACGCCAAACCAGCCCGCTGATTTATGCGGCCCCGTCATCCACTCCCGCTTCCCACTTCGTCAAAACCCGCCCGACGGTATTTATCGTCATATCTCAGCTCGTAAAAGGGCATGCTGATCCAAGAGGAGCGGTTGGGTCTCACAGAGAGCTGGAGAGAGGGAAAATGAGTTTCTCACCGCCTTAACCTTTTCATAGCGCAAATTACGCGCCACAGCTAAACAGGTGTCTCAGACGACGAAAGAGAGTCCACGCTGACAAGAGACGGATGCATCCCACTAGGGACACAACGAAAGCGTTGTCGTGATGCTCAATAAAGTAGCACAGAGCTCCATCTCCAGGGGTGAAGACTTTTAGCAGGGGACGCCTTAATTCTCCATTCCGATCATCGCAGGTCAACCACTTGGTCGGACACGGCCGGTCCTCTGCATTGAAGCGTTTCGAGGCCTTTCCACCATGACGCAGCGCAACCTGATGGCACGCGCATCCATATCGCAATCATTCCAAGGTGCAGGATCAAACCACGGTCAACATGTTCCCAAGACTGAGAATAACAAGGAGATATGTTGATACCGCATAACATGCTGCAAGGAAAGCGACCCTCAGACATGGGAATTTCACGTCCAACCACAGAGTAATTCGCGCGTTGAGATTTGCATGGGCCAAAGATGCTGTGCAGTCGTGGTGATATTCTCAGCCAGAGGACGTTGGGCGATGAGATGATGACATTAGCTTGGCTCGGTACGTGTCGCGCCGCCGCAAATGCACGTTAGCCAATGTACCGCGGCAACACGGACGAGAGTTGGCCGGGATCCGTTGCATGTTCCAAACAAAAGCTGGGGGGGCGGCCAGGCCAGAGTGAATTGATGCCCCACCCATGGCAGAGGTCGGCTCGGCTCAGGTCACGTGGTCAGGGCTCCTTCCCCACCCATCGAGGTTGCGACGCACAAAAAATTATCGCCGCGAGCCTACCAAAGGCCCTCTTTGACAAAACACCAAGCGGTCCAAGCCAGGTAAATAACCCATCCTTACCTTTGAGTCTTTGATCCTCCCATTCTAACCCACCGCTTCGCAGCATCTACCCTTTTCCTCCTCACTCCGTGAAGAAGATTCGCCATGGGTAGAGTCATTCGCAACCAGCGCAAGGGTCGTGGATCTATTTTCAGTCAGTAACGATCCAGCCTTATCCGAACGACCGTGTCGAGAACTTCGAAATACTGACACCCAGGAAAGCGGCCAACACGCGCCTGAACAAGGCTCCTGCCAAGTTCCGCAACCTCGATTACGCCGAGCGCCATGGCTACCTCCGAGGTGTAGTCCGCGAGATCATCCACGATGCTGGCAAGTTTCCCGACGAGCTTCCCGATTTCTCTTGATGGAGGAAACCACGCAAAACGAGCAACGACAACTAACCTTGATTGTCTGTACAGGTCGCGGTGCCCCCCTCGCCAAGGTCGTCTTCCGCCACCCCTACCGATTCAAGCAGGTCCACGAGACTTTCATCGCCAACGAGGGCATGTACACCGGCCAGTTCATCTACGCCGGCAAGAAGGCTGCCCTGACCGTCGGCAACGTCCTTCCCCTTGGTGAGATGCCCGAGGGTACCGTCGTCTCCAACGTCGAGGAGCGAATTGGTGACCGTGGCACTCTGGGCCGAACTTCCGGCAACTACATCACCATTGTCGGCCACAACCCCGATGAGGGCAAGACCCGCATCAAGCTCCCCTCTGGTGCCAAGAAGGTCGTCGCCTCCGGCTCCCGAGGCATGATCGGCATCGTCGCTGGCGGTGGCCGAACCGACAAGCCTCTCATGAGTACGTTGTCCTGAAGTTGGAAGTATAGGAATCGATCGCTAACGCCGGATACAGAGGCTTCTCGTGCCAAGCACAAGTTCGCTGTTAAGCGTAACAGCTGGCCCAAGACCCGTGGTGTTGCCATGAACCCCGTCGACCATCCCCACGGTGGTGTACGTATCTCCTGCATATTTCTACCTGTGACAAGAAAGCTGACGATGAACAGGGTAACCATCAACATATTGGTAAGGCTTCTACCATCTCCCGATACGCCGTCCAGGGTCAAAAGGCCGGTCTTATCGCTGCCCGGAGGACGGGTCTGCTCCGTGGTACTCAGAAGACGAAGGAGTAGGGTAGCGGCTGGTTCATGGTCTCATTGGGATGGTGTTTACTGGCTTGCTTGCATCTATTGATGGTACTGCCGAGAGCAGATGGCTGGTAGCTCCGAGGGCAAGTACTATGGCATTTGGCGCACAAAATCTGAAGGCCGTTTCTCTGTGAACGATGTGAGCGACAAGTGAGATACCAAGAATACCAAGAAATATGGTAAAAACATATGCTGTGCTGGAATTATGAATGAGTTATGAGTTCGTGTTGGATCGTGGATCAACCATGGTCAGCTGGTATGAAAGAGTTAGCCGAGTTAACCTGGTCGTAATCGTATGATGTTATTCCATTACATTTAAATCCAACGCTTGATTAACTAGCCAACTCCAAACTTGAATTCCAATTCCATCTTCTCCTACCCGTGATACTTCAAGTCGCTATATCTCGTCCAAATGCTCGCAAGACCATCTCTCAGACTCGCCTCTCTTAGCCCCCGCACGTGGGCTCGCAGCCTCTCGTCCGGGGTCGCTCCCATTCGGACGCCCAAGACGCAAGCCCCACGTTGGCTGGATCTCAACCCCACCGAATTCAACCCCTCCATCCGCCGTCTCAAACTCTTCCCCTCTAGAGCTTCAACTACCTCATCAACTCTAGTACATTCAAGACAATTGAACACCATGGCCTCCGTTAAAGAATTCTCCCTCCTCTGTCTGGAGAACCCTCTCCTTGGTATGTTCGTTCTGCTGCCGTTGAATTGCCCTCGATATCCCCTCATCGAAATATCTTACCCCGCGATAATCTCTTGTCCCGATTATGTGCTAACGAGCTACCATTAGACATCCAGGCCTACGGTGACCAGGCTCTGCTCGACAAATACGACCTCAAGGCCAACGACGCCATCCTCGCCGAAGAGAAGCACATCCCTCTCTACGAGGATCTCCTCAACAACTACGATGCCAAGCTCATCGCTGGTGGTGCTGCCCAGAACAGCGCCCGAGGTGCCCAGTACATCCTCCCCTCCAACAGCGTCGTCTACATCGGCGGTGCTGGTGACGACAAGTACTCTGCCATCCTCCACGATGCCGTCAAGCAGGCTGGTCTGCGTGTCGAGTACCGCGTCGACCCCAAGGAGAAGACTGGCCGCTGCGGTGCCATCATCACCGGCCACAACCGAAGCCTGTGCACCGACCTCGGTGCTGCCAACCACTATGGTCTTGACCACTTGAAGAAGCCCGAGATCTGGAAGCTCGTCGAGAACGCCGAGGTCTACTACGTCGGCGGCTTCCACTTCACTGGTAAGTAATTCAATGGCTATCAGTAACGTGAGCTAATACGTGCCAGTCTCCCCTCCTGCCATCATGGAGCTTGCCAAGCAGGCCGCCGAGCACAACAAGGCATTCGTCCTGTCCCTCTCCGCTCCCTTCATCCCCCAGTTCTTCAAGGAGGTGGTCGATGCCAGTGCCCCCTACTGGGACTACATCATCGGCAACGAGACCGAGGCCGCCGCCTATGCCGAGTCCCACGACCTGCCCAGCAAGGAGCCCAAGGACGTGGTCAAGCACCTTGCCAACCTCCCCAAGGAGAACAACAAGAGGAAGCGAGTTGCCATCGTCACCCAGGGCACCGACCCTACTCTAGTCGCCATCCAGGGTGAGGACGGTATCCAGGAGTTCCCCGTCCACGCCATCGAGACCGAGAAGATCAACGACACCAACGGTGCCGGTGACGCCTTTGCCGGTGGTCTCCTCGCCGGTATCCTCGAGGGCAAGCCTCTCAAGACCAGCATCGATATGGGACAGTGGCTCGCTCGTTTGAGCATCCAGGAGCTTGGACCTTCGTAAGTTCACCCCCAGCATCATCAGAGTCAATTCATCGCATTGCAAAACATTGCAGCTTCATTCCTCTGCATATCTCTCCTATAACCAGCACCATAGCTCCTCACGACAAAGGCACCACTCTCCTAGTCCCCTCGGCACGAAGACTAACATTTCCCGCAGATACCCCTTCCCCAAGCAAACTTACCAGTCTGCTTAAAGCCCATAAACAGACTCATCTTGCATATCCTTCCTGTGGGACTGAATATGGTTCGGCGTTGAGAGGAAAATGGGAAACGGTTTCAACAACGGCGTTTGCATCCAAGGGAGGAAAGGACACCCCGATTGAGGGCTCCCATAGCGCATAGCGGCACACGGTATCCTCCACGATATCGAGTTATTTGGCAAGCATATTTTTAAGAGTGAATATAAAAAAGAGCGACTTCTTGCCTGAGAAACCAAGAAATAAAAACCGCCGACGAGATGGGCGTGCAGAGACCAGCACACTCATGCCTTGCGCCTAATCGGCTTGAACCATGCCACAAGAAGGCGAGATCAAGTTCGTACATTAGTCCGGTGCGCCGATAGCAGACAGATCCGGTATCGGGGTGAACTGCCATTGCTGAATGGTCTACTGCGTCTGCTGACTCTAACACCACAGCCTGGCAAACTCCGAGAACATGAGCAGGTTGGCAGCATGTACTGCACAGCCTGGATGAACAATCACGGTTAAGCAGTCCCGAATGGCCTAGCCAGGGACGGGACGTCTCAAGAAGCCGCAACGACAGACCCAGTAGTTGGGCGTTCCAGATCCCAGATTTGGTGGGAGGGTATTTCACATCACAAGATATGATCCCGTCGACCCCTTACTTATTGCCATAAAAGGCAGCCTTGAGGATGGCGGCATCGTAGCTTGACGTCGTATCCTCCATCTGGAAGCGCCGGTTCGACGACATCGGCGCTGCCGCCGATTCCTGGCTCTGGCCATGATCGTACCGGTTCATGTCCACGTAGCTCCCATTCGGCATGCCGTAGGCGGCTCCGTTGGCTGGAGTGCCCTGATACAGGCTGCTCGGGTGGGAAAAGGCCGAGGACATCGGATATCCGTTGAAGGCCTGGTGGCCGTATGGCGACGCGATCGTCTCCGTGGGCACGCGGGTCGAGTTTTGGCCCCACTGGCTAAACGTCGACGTCCGGGGTGCGCTAGAGCTAACCAGCGACTGGAGCAGGTTGTTGCGGTGGGCTTCATCCGCAGCGGACGTGACGCGAGGGCTGCCCATCATACTGCTAGCCGCCCGAGGGGTCGGGACCGTCGGCCGCTGAGGAGCCGAGTTTGCAAAGGGGTCCTCCATGGCGCTGACACGACGAGGCAGCTCTCGAGATGGAAAATTAGGGCTGACAGGCCCGTGAAAGGCGTTCTTGCATGCAGAGGCCGAGGCATCGGTGCCCTTAGTATGAGGCGTAGGAGTGTAGACCCAGTTCCACGGCAAGGGCTCAAACTTGCCGGAGGGCACGGAGCCGGTAGGGCTTGGCTCGGCCTGGAGCATCCCAAAGACCTCGTTTGCCGTGTTACTGTGCATGCCGTACGAAGTCTCGTCTGGCGATCGGTGGTAGGCCTGGGCGGGTTCGGGTGTCGGGGGCTTCAGAAAGGGGGCAAGCATGTTGATGACGGTGTTTTCGGCGTGGTCTGGCGAGGGGATGCGCTGACGGGCCTGGGACTGGGGAGAGATCACTGGAGGTTTTCTTGCGGTGTCCTTGGCTACAGGCCGGCTTTCGGGTCGCCGGTTGGTAGATGCGGTGCGCTGTCGGTTGTGATTATTGGTGTTGGCCTTGACTTCCCGTACGGGGGAGTTCACGATCGACATTGGCTGGGGAAGGCTGTTGAGCGCGGGCCTCTCTTGGTATTCAAAGACAAGACCTCGTTCAGAGACCTGGTACCCAAGAGGGCAAGACTCGTCTTCGGCCAGGAAGTAGGCGCATCGGAGGATATCCAGGATTCTGGCTAGCATCTCCTGGAAGGGTTCGAATCGGTTGTCCTGGGACGGCAGTCGTGGCTTCAAAGCGCCATTCTCGCCAAAGTAGGACCGGCAAGCCAGAGGAACCTGTTCCTTGGAGAACGGGAGCAACCCTTGAGTCTCGACGTCCTCGGCAAGGAGGTAAGGGCACGAAGCAAGGGTCTCGCGGGTGTAAGTGTCGCTGCAGAGTAGGGTAAAGACTGCGGAGAGTGCCCGAACCACGTCCGGCAGGACTGCGCCCAGTGCATCGCCGGCGGCAAAGATTTCGTGGCGACGTGCGGCAAGCCACATGCCGTAGACACGGAGGAGCGGGAGGAGAGATTCGATGGTGGGAGACGTCTTTGCGCTTGCAGGATCCTCAGACTCGTTGCTCTCTCGGTTGACAATGTTGGTGAGCTCGGATTCAAGGGTGGCGCAGAAAGCCAGGATGAACTGGGAGTTTAGGCGCAAAGTATGCTGACAAAGGCGCGATGCAGCTGGAGATTGGGACTCTGCAGTATGTTAGAACATTCGTTGAAAATCATACACAAAAACACATGCGACTAACCGGTGAATTTCTGGGAGGCAACGTAGTAGCTCGAAATGTTGATCAAAGACATCTTGAACAAGACTTCAGAGTGGCTAGCACTCTTGGAGGCCATGTCGAGCCGATGCAGCACCTCTCTCTCAAGCTCTGAGCTGTGCGACATGACCTCATCCCTATAGTACGAGGCATGGAGCCTGGTGAACCAGGTGACAAAGGCATCGCTTGGGCCGCGTGCCTGCTTCTTGGGCGGGTTCTTATCCGGCTGCAAGATAGTCTTGAACTTGGACTCAAGGTTCTGCCTCGCGTTGGGGTGGGGATCGGCTGTGGCGATGCTCCGGTAAAAGTAGTAGACGACGTCGAGGTCCTTGCCTTCCTCCAGGCTGATGATGCCCATCTGGTGGAAGGGGAAGCCAGAGTCCGGCTTCAGGTCGTAGGCGAGGCTGTAGTAGGCCAGGGCGATTCTATAGCTCGACTTTTTGAGTCCCGTCTGGACCTGGTAGCGCCCAAGGTCGCCGAGACATATGAGGGTGTAATGGCAAGAGTTCAGGACCAGTGGATAAATCTGATCCGGGACCGGGCTGACAACATCGCTGGTGGAAGAACCGTCAACCTCGATGCCCAGGGCAATGCGCTTAAGCTCGGGCATGTCGTAGCGCGCAGCAAGCCGCTGGACGTATCCCTTGTAAAACTCCTGGGCAACATGGAGGAAACCCAGGTACTTTTCCCCCAGCTTGCGCTTCTCGACGTTGCGCTTGTCATTCCTGTGTTTGGGGGCATTCTGCTTGTCCCCCTTGGCCTTGTCGCCATTGCTGCGCTTGTCGGCGGCCGTCTTATCGGCCTTTTGCTTGTCCGAGTTCTGCGCCAGATGTCTCAGGCGGCCCATGGTGCGTCGGTATTCGTTGTTGATGGCAGTGTGCACCGTCCACATGGCGTGGTCGGTGCGTTCGGCGACAGCATACTCAAAATCGAGGTAGATTGTCTGCACGCAGGCGAGGCGGAACCTAGTGGATGGCAAGCTACATCAGCGTCCCGAGCGCGGGCAGGTGCGTGTGAGGGTGCTCACTTGTCCAGAACCGAGTCTACCGTCTCGAACTGGGAGATGTCGACACCAGCGTTGTTATCTTTGGATATCTTTTCGAGGTGCTTTGTCAAGAGCTTGCGCAACTTGAGAGCCGCGCTAGAGAGTTCGAGTCAGGCTGAGGTTGTACAAACCGAGGTGGCATCTGGGCGAGCAGCGCAGAGTCACTGAATAGAGGGCATTCAAACGTACCGCCACGTCTGTCTAGCCTTGGCAGAGAGATCCGGGTGCTCAGGCGTGGCGACCTGGGCAGCCGCGGTCTCCATTATCGTAAAGTCGGCTGGGAGGAGGCGGAAGCGGAAGCGGAGGAGGAGGAGGCGGAGGCGGAGGCAATTCTAGAGTATCGATATCGAACTATATGTCTTTGTCTTCGTTCATTCTTTCTTGGAGCTTCGGGGATCATGGAGAGGCTGTCGGTCCATAACTCGATCGCTGGTCGGGCTGTTGGATTGGGGACCAGACTCGGCTCGCGAAAATCGAAGCGTCGGCCGAGGAGACACACATTGGCGGAGAGAAGAGGGAAAATAAATGCGCGAGGCGACAGAGGAAAAAGGGACAAATAAATCAAAACAAGAAACGCTGCTGCGGGTTGTTTGCGCCACAAAGTAAGTGAGCAAAAAGAGGTTGAGCCGTTCGCTTGACACGAGAGAGAACCCCTCAGGGTCAAGGTCATGGTTTGGTGCCCGTGGGAATACTTCGGATGTGCAAGTCCAGAGAGACCCTGGAATATCGTGAGGCCTTCAACGCATCATCGCTGCCGGCTACTGCTCTAGTTTACTTTGGATGGTATAAATCGAGGTCTTTATATTATTTTACTCCTACTTAAAGACGCATTGAGGAGCAGGTGAGTGGTTGCTGTGTAGTTGATGATATAGTCTCACGTATAAGTCTTGTCTGTCTCTGTCCTTGCTGCAATTAATCTACCTCACTCGCTGTGCCTCTCTGTCCTGCAAATGCCCGTTCACGCTTCCCGGCATTGATGGCCCGTGCTCATCGTCCCGCTAAAAATGCCCCTCAGTTCATCACTGCAAAACCCCACTACGTTTTACAGTCCGGGAGTTGTAGCTGGGTTCATCACCAACTCCCGGAGATAATCTTGAGACTGGATGTCGAGCCTCACCGTGTTAGACCCAGCTCTCACTACAGCCCTGCCTCGGGTGTATATTTAACCCCCTTGTATTGTTTATACTGTCTGTACAACGCTCACTCCTTCCGTCTTCTCGCAATCACCAGCTGCATCCCGACAAGTCGAATCTACCCTGCATTCACCGCTTGGTTTGCTACAAGTAATTCTACCACCCCAATCAAGCTCACCGCAAAAAAGATGAAGCGCTCACGAGAGCTCCAAGACCTAGATTCGGACCCCGAACCTGCAGACACACGGCTGTCCCTCCGTCCAGTTTACAAGGTCACGCAGCTTGACTCTGCCATCGACGACGAGCAAGAGACATTCGCCATGAGATGCAGCCTGCCACCGCACAGAGAGCCTCTGGCTTTCAAGACCTACGACGATTACGAGGTTCATTACAACAAGTCCCACACAAACCGATGCCTCGAGTGTCGAAAGAACTTTCCTAGCGAGCATCTGCTCAACGTCCATATTGAAGAGTATCACGACCCGTTGGTCTTTGTCAAGAGAGAAAAGGGAGAGCATACTGTAAGTCCAGGACCGCCGAGCGACGGACCAGATCGACTAACACGCACAGTACTCATGCTTTGTCGAAGGATGTGAGCGCAAGTGCATGACACATCAGAAGCGGCGGATGCATCTCATCGACAAGCATATGTACCCCAAAAACTTCTTCTTTGCAGTGGCACGCGATGGAATTGACGGTAGGCGCTCGCTGCTAAACGATGGCAGCCATCATCGCCGCCGGTCTTCAACCAACTCCCAAGCTGTCAAAGGCTCTCGACGCCGCGCAAGTCTCCTGGATGCGGAGGGTGTCAAATCACAGCAGGAACCAAAATCACCACAGTCATCAAAGACAACGAAAAAGACTAGGGAGGAGGAGCAGGACAGCGACGAACCTGTGGACATGGACATGGCAGATCTCGCGGGCGCCATGTCGTCGCTGACCTTTGTCCCACCCAGCGTCCGGTTCGGACGGGGGAGAGCAGGCTTCTCCAAGAGCTAGGCTCATGGGACAGATCCAAGCTGGGCAGCAAATCAGTACGACGTTATGAAGATATGAAAGTGGTCAATAGAAGGATTTCTACCTCGTCATGTCAACTTCCAACCCTTCCCACAAGTCCTAGACCACGGATCTCGATGGTTCCCTTTTGCGCCAAACGCCGCCTTTCAATATCGCTTTCAGTCTCGTTGCTATGCTTTGTTTATATCGAACCCAAACTCGCCGTATCTAATCGTTGGAGGCGCATCCTCTGCAGCCGCAGCTGACGCACTGGATCTCTTGATCCTCCTTCATCTCCGTTCGCGGTACGCGGCAGATGCACGTGCTGTTGAAGTTTGTCTCTTTTGTCTGGATGCAGCGCAAGCAGCAGAGCTAAATAGGGTCAGCTTCCATCTACCAAACGACAAGCGTGAAGGCACCAACCTTTTCGTAGCCTTGTTTCTTCCACTTGGCAATCAGCATCGCGTCCGCGTAGCCGTTCTTTAGTAGCCAGTCGTACAGCTTCTTGCTGATCGCCTCCTTCTCGTAGTATAGGTCGTACACGTAGCGGCTGCGCTGATGCGAGATCTGGAAGATTTCCCAGTTCGCCTGATACCGGGGCCCTGGCGGCGGCGGCTTGTTCTGGGCGTCCTTCATCTTGTTGGAAAAGATGAGCAGGTCGTTCTCGATATCCTCGAAGCCCTCGGGCGGGGGCTTTCGCTTCGAAGAGTGTCTGATCGCGGGCATGATGGTTGTTGGGGTCTCGTTGCTGATTGCCTTTTTTGTCGGAATTTGTCGTCGTCTGCTTGTTGTCGTTGTTTTTCTTTGCGCGTCGGAGAAACACCGAAATCGCAGCAGTCACGACGATTAAATGGACGTGGCGTCGCTGACGAAAGGCAGCCTTGTTAGTGGGGGATTCGCCTTGTGGCGGTACACAATTGTGGCTGATGGGCCCACGTGATTCGCATTCCCGACGCTCCTTCGTGCATCTCGGCTTCGGGAGACTTGGGAAACGTCAGAGCACGAGAGGTTTGCGTCGTCACAGAGCATTGATTGCCCACCATGGCCATTACGCCGACCCAGTTTGCGAAGAAGACGGTGCAGTGTGAGTCGGCCTGTCGTAGGCTCCGTTTTAGACCCTGCTAATGCTGTTGATAGCGGCCAATTGGTCGGACGCGAAACGTCGAGTCCTGTCTTCCTACCGAGAATGGATCCGAGCTGTACGTTGACGACCCCGAGATGCTCCCCCGGCCGCGATACTGCTCGAAGATACCCTGCAGCAACTACCGATACTCCAATTGCCACACTTGGGATGGTGCTAACCAGCGAGATCAGGCCCCCGAGGTCCAGACCATGTACAACATGCCCATGCCCGTCTCCGCGATCCGAACCCGAATGCGCCAAGAATTCGAGCGATACCGATTCGCCCAGAAGCTGTCCGTCGTGGACGTGCTCCTCTTCAAGTCCCACGCCGAGTTCCAGGTACGAAACGAAGCCTCAGAGCCGGGTAGTGCCAGGTGCTAACCCCACGAATTGCAGGAGACCATGAACTTCTGGAAGCAGACCAACCACATGATGGCCTACTTTAAGGAGGAGAACTTCCGAGGTGACAAGCGACTACCGTCAAACTTCATGACTGGTTTCCTGGAGGTGAGCATTGAATCACTTGAGCTTTGGACTCGACGGCCGCTAACAAGATGCAGGGTCGCAACTGAAGTTGACGGCAGTGATTGCTCGTGTATATATCTCGGTAGAAGGAATTCATCAAAACGCCTCCATGTCCATTATGCTCCAGTGTGAATGCAATAGCCCTTTTTAGATTCCCTTGGTCCCCGATCCATATTCATCGGCTGATCCCTTGCTCTTCGTTGTATGCCACTCTCTTGGTCCAGAACTCGTCGGCAACCACGTCACAGACGTCCTGGAGATCGCCCAATCCCTTCTTGAGGGCGTCCACCGCAGTCCCACCTAGTCAGCCGATTAGCAAGCGATCACAGTAGCTGAAGTGAATGAAACGTACTGTATGTCTGGATGCGGATGTTCATCTTGGGCTCTGAAGGATGGGGGATGGAGTAGGCGCAGAACTCAACATCGGGGCTGCACATTGTCAGTCAGATTCCAAGACGGCCTTTTGGAGGGAAACAAACTTCTTCATGACGATATATCTGAGAGCATTTCCAAGGGTGTGACCCTCGTCAATGAATTCAAACGAGGCTGCGGTATCTGTTGAACCAGGAAGCTAAACAATTATAAGCGTGGATTCATACCAAAAGTGCTTCAGGCTCAAACTTACAATCCTCACTCGCTGCGGCTCAACCTCTTCCTCTTCTTCTTCTTCCTCCGCGTCCTCGTCATTCTCCTCGGGCTGCGCAGACGCAGGAGCGTCTTCCATATCGGCGTCCTCAACCTGAGGCTGCTCCTCTTTGTTTGTGCGTGCAGGCATATTGTTGCGCGAGAATATTTTCACTCAATATGATAGGAAAGCACTTTGTCGTGTACGGTGTTGAGAGTCTCAACGAGGCTGGCTTTTTTTTCCCTGCTGGATATTGGTTTTTGGGCCCTTCACTTGAGATGCCACTAATGGAAATTTCTGGTGGGGTGCAGACACACCAATCCCCACCCCAGGACAGAATAGGTAGCTGCTACTCAATTCCCGTCACCTTCAACGTTTTCGGCTTAGGTAAGCTGGCTCTTCCAACGTTAAGCAACTTCGAGTTTCAAGATTAACTGATTTAGCAAACACGTCTTATAACATCTGGTATTCTTATAATGAGATACATTGGGGGTTTCTCTTGGTTCTTGGTAATTCCAGGACGTTAATGAGCATGCCGCCGTACCAGAGAACTTTCGCTGGTTTCCACTCTATGTCATACGTACGAGCACAGCAGATTGCAGCCAGTCGTGTTTTCCAACAACCACAAAACTTAGCTTACGCTTTATCACGCTCGAAGCAAGTTTCTGTCCCTTGTTTTCAGTATCTCAGAATGCCCAGCCAGTGGTGTAACAGCTGGTCTATTGGCTTTAGGTGTAGATAGCGGTTGCAGTCGACGACCTTATTACACGTAGGACATTGTTCGAGAAACATGTGTGATTCACAAGGTGTCTTTGCCTCGGTGTTTATATTAATGGTTTACCAGCTGAGGCTTCATTGCTGTTTTATCCCTCACTCTACCCGTTCTCACACTCTTGGTCAGCTCTTCAAAAGCCAATGTCCCGAGGCATTTCAACGCGATCACCTACCATCCATTATGTTCCCTTTCTCCGCTATGTCGGAGAGCAAGGGTGAGGTTATATAATGATTATTACCACCAGCCAAGCCGGGCGTGTGTCTCTGGGTACTTGCCCACTACTTGCTACTCCCCTTGCTCACAATCAGCAAGAGTCAGAAGTCAGAAGTCAGGTATGTACCTTGAGTCTTTGTGATTCGATCATTCCAGATACCCTCAGACGGGATGCCAGTGGTATTTAGTAGAGCATGCACTGAATAGCCTACAGCAAAACCGCCTGCGACTGCCGGCGATGCCTTCTCAGCTAGCATTGCCTGTTAAGCTAGCAATACCCGCTCAACTGGCGGATGCATCTATATTATCTGTTCTTCGAGCAACATGAGAGACTCGTTGCCTTATGTCTAACTCAAAGTGAGTGATCCCAGCTATAACATTTGGCAGCGAGTTCAACTTCACTAGCCAATTCACCTAGGCCTTTGCCTAGACCGAGAGCCTTGCTGATATATCGCACAGGGCTTTGGTCTCACCCGAACGCTACCAAACTCCGGCTTCTTTCCACTTGCCGTTCATCAAAACGCTAGGCAGAAAGAAGTACGAGACCTGGCGTATAATATCGACGGCAGATACCCAGACTTTCAAGCATATTATCTGGCCCACCAGTGCTGATCGCGAATACCATGTCAAGATTATATAAAACCTCAACAACTTCATAGCCTCTCTGCTGAAAAGGGGGGAGAAAGGGTAAGTAGCCCTAGCCAGGCGATGATCAACAGACTGAAGAGTCTGGGTTCGACGACCCTGGTAAGTCTCCAGCTACGTGGACCTTTACGCTCATCCCATTCGAGCTCCGTAACACGCCGGCGATATAGCACTCATCCTGATTGATAGGCCGTATCCTACACTGTGAGTGGGAGGCCTACACGAAGGTTCTCTGATCCCTCTCAACTGCCATAGGACTCCATTCAGAGACGCCGCGCGAAGCAGGCTATCCAGTTGGACGTTGCCAAAAGCAATGGGAATGAGAATAATGACGATGGGATGCGTTTAGAGCAGGAAACCCATGCAAGCAATGGAAATACGGCACATCTACTAGCTCAGACCCTCTCATGACCTACCTAGGGATTTTACAAAATTAGGGAAATATTAATTGACTGATACAACTTCGATAAAATCCTTCTTTGTTCTGTAGTTGTCTATTCATGACTCCAAAGCTCCCAGAATAACATCAATTCTCTATCTGGCCCCAATGTCGAAAGTCATGAACGCCAGTTACTATTTTTGACTCCCGATGCCTACTCTATCACTCCGTAGATTAGAAATACATACCCGTAAGCCCAATCCGCGACCATTGTTGCAGGATAAAAGTACCTAAATAATCGCAGTGCGTTGTGCAGTAGCTATGCAGTCTGTGGCGATGTTGACTACTGCGTAGCGGTACATCAACTGTGGAATTCTGTGATTGGCCATAGAAGACGGTTTGTACTCATTTATAGAGAGACTGTTTACCACAGTACATAAATACGTTCGAGACAGCGTGAGGCTGCTCCCGGAAACGACTTCAACTGGTGGTGATGTCAAGTGCGGCAAAGGCATACGCCAGAGTCCGCCTAAGCTATCCCTCTTAAGCAGAATATCCAGAACCATCAAACAAGCGCCTTTTATCCTCAGATTAGCCGCCCGGTTAGCTCAATGGCTAGAGCGTGCGGCTTTTAACCGCAAGGTTGCGGGTTCGACCCCCGCATCGGGCTTTCCTTTTTTGCTTTTCAATGATTTGGTATATATGTATGTGTTATATCTGATGGTGTTGGGGTTAACCCAGCATTTTTGTTTAAGCGTAACTCGTTCTGGTGGTGGATTGGGCTCGTAAATGGAACGATTGGTATCGCGGGTGTGACATGGCGGCTAATGACTTACACGCCAACCTGGAAAGGAAGGGACGGGGATGGGGAGTTAGGAACACATGGCCATCACCCATACCTGAGTCTTTACATTTGAATAAAGTAGGTGGTATGAACATTGGTTCTTGTATTTAGAGTGGTAACGTGTCGCTTGGCTAATATAGGAGTGTGGTGCGACCATCTCATGTTATCCACGTTCCCAGTGATATCTTGCGACCGAGTATTGAAGAAGTATCTTGGCAAGCTAGGTATCGATTTACCCCCTACCGCGTCAAACATATTAGCTGAAATTCCATTTAAGGTACTAAATCATTCAGTTCCCACTGACCCTAGCTCTTTCTTGTCAGGTGCGCGGCTAGGGCAACCAGTTGTTGCTGGCCCCTGGCAGCTACCTGCCTCCACCGAAGATATCTCCATCGAGGTGGCTCCTCCACCGCCCAACCTCGACGGTCTTCGTGCCCTCCTCGAAAAGTTCCTTATTCCGTATGGTAGTGGAAATCTTCCAGCAGGAACCGCAACGATGGAAGGACTTCTCTTCGCGGAGAAGGACGCTTCCACCAGGGGGCACCTGGCCATCGACGATAGCGCCTGGCCTTCTAGCTTCAACGATGATACCACCACCGCCACTGAAATCTCGTCCTCATCCTTATTCTACTCTTACGCGGAAAAGGTCTCGCCATCGTCGCCATCATCGCCACTTTCTCCCGCTGCCTCCTCCTGTTCTACCCCCGTCCCCCGTCGACGCGAACGGTTTCTTCGCCAACTTCTCGGATGGCTGTGTCTACTGTACCATCCGGATTGTTGAGAGGCCTTGTTTGGCTTCGGGCTTCGTCTCTACTTTGATTATCTATGTCCTTGGAGATGCGTGGCTAACAGCCAGGTAAGTGTCATGGCAGGGCACGCCGTGTCCAATTGCTAGTCCCAAATGCTTACTCTAATGCAGTGAACACAAGGGATGTTGCACAAAGTTCTCGGCCTGGAAGGGGTTTAACTATCCCCAACAGTTTCAGCCGTTCGGGTCAATCTTCGATGGGTTGGTTCATTGGACTGGTGAGATAGCTCCAAATTTTGGACGTTCGTCAATGAAAATGGCTAATTCCTGCTAGACTTAAAAGCCCTCGATGGAAAGCTAAGAGCCCCTCGGGTGGCATCAAGTTGCCTGCGGGCCTGTCAACTTGCTCTACTTGGATGGCTTCGCCTCTACTTCGACTGCATCAGGGCGTCCTCCGTCTCGGTGCGATAGCTTCACCTCTACTGAAGCAACTCTCTCATTCGACTTGGTTGACGGCTTCGCTTCTATTTTGACGCTCTTTGGGATTACCTCTGCGGGATGCCGAGCACACGATACGACAGTTCGCGCATTTCATCATACGTGCCCTCTTTCCGCGGCTCCCCTTTGTGTTGGGGCTAACGACTACATGGTATTCTCAATGAAGATCAGGATGTTTGAAGCGTCTCCTGTGTTTTGGGCTTGTTGTTCCCGTGTGGCCTGTACCAGGGACGACCTGATTCTAGGCCTCTTAGACTTGCGATTTGGAATCAATATGGGGTATATATGATGCTGCGTGTCTCGTTCAACAAGAGGAAACAATCAAGCACATACTGCTTCCCAGCATTTTCACTGGAACTTGCTTGGCTGTTTCGTTCCTCGTGTACCTACCCAGGTAAAGTTGCAAAAAAGCAACACAATCGAACTTGGCTGCATCGGAAGCCACCGACTCAAACTCCTCTTCTAAGAAATATTGACTCAAATACGCTATTGTGATATTCATTACCATCTGAAGAAAAAGCTAGTTGCTTTACAGCCAAGCCTGCAGACAATGCCCAATCATCGAGTTGCATCAGTGAGGGTCGGGTATCTTAGTTGCTACGAGCGTGGAAGTCTGCAAAGAGGTTTCTCTTTTTAATACAACTACGGTAGGCAGCGGAACTAGATGCAGGTAGGGCTGATGTCGCTGCCATTATACCTTACGTTTCTCTCTCTCTCTATCATCTGCTGAATTTCTGTTGTCAAGCTGAGATAGGTAAGTCAATACTCTTCTTTTAGCTTATGATGATCGAGCCAGCAAGTTACATGTACCAGTGAGAACTCGAGTGGAATGAGTCATATTATCTCTCAGCGAGGAGTCCCTATCAAAAGACAGTGCTGTGCTTTTTTGTTGTATCTACCTATTCATGTCTTATGAAATGCCTGGCTGTTTAATGATTACTCTGCAAATTCAAGAGCGTCGCATTGCAGGTGTGGCATTTATAGTATCGGCTAGTAAAAGGCAACTCTGCCCGTAAACTTTCGGCCTCTCCGTCTCGGTTTCTTGGCATCATCCGCAGGTTGAACTCAACACAGTTGGACGTGCAGTGCAGGGTGACACCCAGATTCGCGTTCCTGGTGTAGACAGTATCAATTTACTGCTCGTACGACGCGCTAGGACCGCTGGTTCAGGGCGATGCTAATTAGAGGACGTTCAGCAACTAGATGAAGGGTAGACGTCGTATTGGCCGGGAGTTCCAATGTACCTATAGCATCACAATATCGGGGGTTAACAAAGCTGCTACGCACCTTTAAGAGATGTAGCATCGAAAAGGCTGTGCGTACAGCTGTAGATGCTGCTCAGCAACTGCCTCAACTCGACACCATTGCTTTGTCGCATGGAATCCTATCCTGAAGGGAATGACCGAGCGGGCGCTACGATGCCGACCATGGTTCATGCGATATGATGCTACCGGGATACACCAAGTCGTCCACGAGGCACGCATGACGCTTGGAGACTCGATACTAGATATGGGCAAGGATGCCCCTCATGTGTGTTTTGCTTGGGTCCCTCGTGGGAAGGATAAGAGACATGTGACGAGTCCTTTGAAACTTGGGAGTTTGCGTGCCTCGCCGATGGCCTCTCTTGAACCTATGATTTCATTATCCAGGAGCTTGGATCCCAGCTAATACTGATGATAGACGCGTAAATATTGAATCACAGCTCACGGGACACAGCGCGCCGGCTAACCACATTGAGATCAACACGGATCAGCTACGATCTTGTTTGAGGGCATGGAAAGGACATGGGTGGTGAACCAATCACAACGGCTCCCAGCGTGATTATGAAACATGTGCAAACGACGGCGCCCAAAGAAGGTGGTTGCATGTTGCACAGCAAAAGAGTTGTGTGGTGTCAGCGCATGTGGAGGAAACCCTCCACAGCGCCCACGACCTGAGACGACGTCTCAGGTGAGGTCAAGCAACACAGCACACAACGCAGCGAGCCCTATAAAGTACCACGATATCGAGGTGGAAGCGAGGTTCACCAGAGAGTTGTCGTTGGTTGGGCATCCACAATCCCTTCACGTTGTTGTTGCTGTCTGTCGGCTGATGGCTCTTCAAAAAAAGGTGGCCAGCTACTTTGGAGCCAAAACAAAACTAGAGCAAAGCCGCTTGGCGGGAGATGGACGGCGCCGTTCTTCATTTCGCAAGGGTCATAGCGTCGGGGTTTGAGCAGCGACTGCGCCGAAAATGTATATACAAGACGCCGACTCGTCAACTCTTGGCTGCCGCATCCGGGTCGAAAGAGCCCGTTCTCTAGACACTTCGTTCAAGAGAGGGGTTTTCTTGCTGCTACCGGCAGGAAAAACCACTGAATGTCACATGTTGGAAAGTCAAAAAGTGCAGTTGGTACCAAGTAAGCTTCATACAGTAGCACCCTTATTATGAACCAAATTGCCCCTCTCTCTATTAACCTCATCCAAAAACCTATGCTCTCTCTGGCTCTCTCTGAACCTGAATAAACCTTCTTTCTCATCCTAAAAACAAACCAAACCCCAAAACTCGCATAGTATCTTTTTTTGACTCGTGCGTTCGAATCCCGTTATCATGATTTATCATTCTTATTATCCTCATCATGTACGAACATGTGGCAGTTCAAGAAGGAGAGTGGAACATGCGAACGATGCAGAAATTAAACCTGCAACGAATGGTTGGCTAGAGATGGGTGATGGTTGCAACCCGATCAGAGACAGGGGTCATCGCATGACAGGGATTATCAAAAGGTCAAAGAACGGAACTGGAGCGCTGTCAATGCCGGTCGTGAGCATCATCATCAACGTGAGACTTGATGTTGCCGGAAAGACTGAGGGGAGAATGCTACGTGGTATAAGCATTCAAGAAAATTGCCTTTTATTTCTTACCCGACTAAGTCTTGAGAATTCTCCAACGTGACTCGAGATGGCACGGCGAGTTGAGAAATCTCTGCAAACTCATCCACGGAGAATGTCTGTTCCGCGCGACCGAGTCTGAAAGCGATTGTCGCTGCAAGATTGTGGTGAGACGGAGCGGATAAGGATTGGCAGATGATCGCAGGCGACTCTGTCCGAGGGAGTGGGCCGAGTGAAGATCATGATCCGAATGGAGATCAAGCTGAAGCAGACACAAGACGATGTGCTACACACTAAAGCAGCTATCGGCCTCCTACGGTCGATAGCGATTTGCCTATTAGTTGCAGCTGTCTTCTGTCGAAGCAGAAACTATCGACTTGCAAGCGGGGACTTGTAAGGATGAGGGGCAAATCTGTAGATGAGGAAGTCCTGCGACGGCCAAGAAGACTCCTTTTATTTGCTGGTGCTGGTGCTGACTTGTTTCGTCTCTGCCCCCACAGCAACATCTCTGCCAAGCACCTACGAAACTGTCTATGCGATGCGTTTGCTGGAAGAATTCACGGCCGAGGATCGTCAGGGACCCCCCGGGCCGTTTCTGGCATGCGTGTCTGAGAAGAGCGTCTGGTGGGAGGTTGTGAGGGGCAGACGAGTTTCAGCATTGCGAGATGTTTCCAAGGTGTCAGTGCAAGTGGATTTTGGGGGGAAGCCGACCGTGGATAGGAAACGGCAGGGGCTTGGTGGTAGCCACAAGGCAAGCCTGGAGATTAATAACTCGGATGCGATTGCATGGAGATGGTTTCGTGGGAGACATGTTGGAGGTTGAAGCCTGCAAGGCGAGGGCATCCATGCAGGCCTAGATCCCGTGATTCAAGAGCGCCATCCCTACATTAGTACACGGGCTCTTTCAAGACGCATCTCACACATACAGTACTAGCTCAAGGCCATCGCCAACCGGCATCAGCAGCAACTGTCATGCCCCTTTCTTCTCCTTAGCGGTCTCTGCACCAAGAGGGAACGCAATAATCATTGGCTGAGCAGACCTCAGATTCGCAGTGAACGCTGACGAAACAAGTTGCGTCTCTGACAGACGACGACTCATCGCCCATCCCAACTCGTCCAACCATCAACCGCGAGACCGCTAGCGTACCAGCGCCACGGGGTGCACTAGCGGCCATGATCCAGGAGCGCCGACGCTGGCTGTTACAGGTTACAGAGGGCTTCCAGGGCTGGCCTGACAGGAATGGAGATGGCATGGATTCCAGATCGCCCTCGACACACTCCCTCCGTCCGTGTAGAGAGAGAACCGGAACCACGACAGGCGGGCTGTGTTGCAGCTCACGACACTTCGTCTTTTGGTGATCTGAGACCTCATCAGAACTGATACATGGACTGGCTCACAGCAGAGATTTGCCTGTCTGCATGTCTGAGATGCGACACTCGATGGCATCAGGGCAATGACGGAGGAGAAGCGGTCAGGTCCAACTGATAACTATGGGTAAGAAGCGGACCCGACTGCAACTCAGGTCGACGCCAATCTCGTGCGGTCAGAGAAGGGCGTCCTGTTTGATGCCATCGACAGGCGCAGACGCAGCGCATCATGGCCCTCGAAGTGAGGTGGACAACCAACAGCGCGTGGAGCAGGGATAGACGGCCAACCAGGGACTGGTAGCATCAATATCAAACCGCCAGCGACGGTGAGCAGAGGACGATTGCGACGAGGTCGACGACGAGTGGCCGACGGTTGGCTTGGAGCCTTGGGTCGCCAAGTCGCGTGCATCCAGCAGCAGCAGCAGGATTCAGGTGAGGAGGACCCTGGACCCCGGCTCGCCATGTCTGCGTCGTCTGTCTGGCACGATGGCCGGCCTGTCAATCGTTGTGCGTCTCGTCCGTTGGCCTGGTCTTTTTGATCGGGTTGTGCTTTGCACGAGAGGTTCTGGTAGGGCACCCAAGGGCACATGTCTTCCGGCTGAATTGGATGCCTGCTTTCCAGATATGCACAAGGGCCCTCTCGTATCATGGTGCTCTACGCTACAGTATCCTACCTACCTACCTATCCAGCTGTTGGGGCTGATACTCTCACACCCCTGGCTCTACACTTGTCCAGGGGGGGCCCCTTGGGGGATCCATTGCTTCAAGACACGAACCGGGCGCCATGGCTCTGTGTCACTTTTCCCCGTGTCCCCTTTCATAAAATACACGGCATCAAATAAAACATCACCAGGTACCCGACCCCTCATGGTCAGCTGGCGAGATTCTGCCTTTTTATTTTAATAATTCTTGTGCTCGTGGGCATCTTTGGTTCTTTTCCTCCAGCTCTTCTGTCCGTGCCCTCAGCTCACGCCTCGACTCTTCTGTGCCCGTCACCAGCTGCTGCTACCGCCGACGCCGACGCCTCCTCTCCGCCTCGTCACATCTACTGTCGGCTGTAGGAATCCCATCATTCGCTAATCCGCCGCCTGTGGCCCACGGTCTTGCATCCCACCTCGGTCGGTTGGGCGCTTGAGAGGGGAGATAGCTCTGATATACCTGGTCGTTTCTCGATCCAGCCGCTCGAATCTGTCTCGCTTTACCTCTTTCAACAACTGCCACTATCCTCTTGTCCCAAGGGATCTGCATTCGACCAGCATTCGCTCTGCCCACCAACTCTTGTGTGTGTGCGAACAGACCGAGTTGGGCGATACCACGCGAAACACGGGCGTGCCGAGAGCCAACAAGTTCCATTGACAAGAAGCGGCCGAACCACTCTGACGCCCCCTGGCTTTTTACTCTTGCGAGAGCAGAAAAAGAGAACGAGACTAATAATTTGTGTTTTGTCTTGTCTTGTTCCCTCTTTTTCCTTATATCCTATTTTTAATCTCTTTTACTCATTGCACCATTCTCTTGACCTCAAGAGAGCCGCGACGACGCTCTGTCACATCCCGTCTCGTATACCTCAGCCAGGTACAGAGCTGAACCGCCCGCTCTGCTACCTTACGCTTAGACCAGCAACAGAGAAATAAAAGAGAAACGACGGCTTTTTCCAC
Source organism: Fusarium zealandicum (assembly GCA_013266195.1). Taxonomy (NCBI): domain Eukaryota; kingdom Fungi; phylum Ascomycota; class Sordariomycetes; order Hypocreales; family Nectriaceae; genus Fusarium; species Fusarium zealandicum. The sequence goes on along the minus strand of JABEYC010000657.1, from coordinate 8,334 downwards.
GACATTTTCAAGGCAAGGCTGACTCGATTTCGGCCAAGTCCTTGCTTGCGCGATCGCTTCCATTCCTGTCTCGCTGGCCCTTTTCGCCTGCCAAGACAAGAGAGAGACAAGTCAAGACGACCTCCCGACTCAGCAGAAAAAGAGAGACCCAGAAAAACCCAGCTGCTCGGCTCGGCCCTCGTACTCTCTGCTCCCTCCCTCACCAGTCACCACCAATTTCCACAATCCTTGCATTTCGCCTCTTCCTTCACCATGAGTGCTGCAATTGCAATGGCCCCCTCTCCTGCTCCTCACGAGAGGCCCTCTTACTCGGAACTGCCTCCTGCTTCTGCCGTCGCCTCCTCCGCAGTCGCTTCTCCCTCTGCACAGCGTTCCGTCGCCGCTCTTTCGTCCCTGAATGCGACAGCTCAGTCCTCCAACAGCAGCAGCCCCAGGACCGCTGGCCCTGGTGCTAAGTCATCACCTCCTAGCGGGTACGTCTCAATTTCTCTCCCCGTCATCTGATGAACTCGTCAGCAAGTGTACTGACTTTTCGCCCTTCTCTCCAGCTCTCGATCATCTGGCGCGCCTCCCAAGATCATCGTCAAGAAGGAGCCTGCGTCTCCCGGCATGGCCAGTACGCGACCCCGGCCGCGAAGACTCGACCTCTCCAAGAACACACCCAGATCATCCCAGCCCCAATCCGCACGCCCATTGACCGCCCGCGACGGCCTGGGCATTCAGGAAGTCGGCATCGCGTGTCTCTCTCCCGGCTTCGTCACCCAGGACCCCGTGATGAAGGAGCAGCTCCAGCGAAGCCTGTCGGTTCGGGAACAGCAGAGGCATATCATCGAGGCAAGACTCCATCAGCAGTCAGCCAAGGGCGACGGCCCCGACAAGGACCTGTCTCAGTTTGCCGCCAAGACGCCCGGCATGTCGAGGCGGAACAAGGCCCCTCCCGGCCTCTCCATCGTTGCTCCCTCTCACGAGCAGTTCGCCAACGAGCGAGTTATTCAGTCTGCGCCCCTGGGCCACAGCTTCACCGGCCGACAGCATCCTGCTCCCATGACGCGCCACATTGCCAACCACCCATCTAATCTGTCCAGCACCTCGCACATCCATCACGTCCCTGCTAACCAGACCCAAAACCGACTTCCCCCTATCAGCGACGTCTTCGGCCAGGGCCTGTCAGCACACCCCGACAATGCCCCCCAATCTTTATATCCCAGCGGTCCCAGCTCCCGGGGACCTTTAACCTCTCCCGGTCACCCTCCGGTTCCTCAGGCCCCGACGCCTGGCCGTGCCCGCGAGTATCGCTCAGCTGAGGAGGCCCAGCAAGAGCTAGCCGGTGGTCGACCGGAGCTTCTCCCCAAGCTGGTCCACTACGGCGGCCACCAACCCCCAACTCCCCCCTCTCCCGCTCCCGGAAGCCGAGCTGCTGAGGCACCACGAAGCGCCAGCAAGCGACGAACCCGGGCCGAGTACGAAGACGGCAGTCCTCCCCTGGGCCACGGCCCTGCTCCCATCCGCCGCGGTCCCTTTGGCGCCGGACGCGATAGCCCTGAAACGCAACAAGCAAAGAAGGACGAATTCATGCGGTTATGCGCGCGAGCCTGGGACCTCTTCCACTCCTAAACCTAAACAGAAAGAAAAAGAAAGAAAAAAGACCTCACAGTTGACGAACCAATAATGCTTCTTTTCGCACTCCTACGATCCCGGAGGCTCTGTCTGATCTACAATTTCCAGCCTACCAATCGAGGCGTTTCTCTTGTTCATTATTATCACCACTATTATTGCGCAGCTTTGCCTCCGAATCTGGTTCAACAAAAAGACATGAGGATCTAGGGGAGCACGGTACCAACGGTTTTATGGGAAGGGGAAGGGGGGATATAATGTCTAACGACGCTATGAGTATTGTGCGTCGAAATATTCTGGGATACAAGTACAAACCAGGCAATCAATACCTTGGGCCGGGCAACGAGTTTGCAACCGATGGGCTTGCTGAGCTGCCATCGCTTTAGCTTGCGCCTGATATTATTTCACTGGAGGGGAGAATCACATAGGGGATCTCTGCATGGGCAATGGGGGCTTGTCGCCAGAACTGGAGTGGCGAGGATATTACGGATGGAGCTGCTGTCTCTCTCTTTTGTTATTTGTATGCATACTTTGGTTTCATGTATGTTTGTCAACCGATCCAAGGGGTGGGAATGAGTCGGTGGTTGTCGAGAATATCGATTCAACCGTTTTGCACGCGGAACGAGGTTCAAGTTGTGGGAGACCGGGAGCACTTGAATAGTTATTTGACGTGTCTATCAACGGATACTTGATCAACATTGTTTCCATCGGTGACTGCTCTCCATCCTTTTCTGAGTGTCCATGACAGCATGAGCGAAGATGCCATCCCATCACCAAAGCCCGTGTACCTCAACAGCAGCCACTCGCGTAAACTCTCGTCATACTAGACTCTTATCCCAAACGCCAGCAATGACTCGCCAGGAAGGACTAAAAGCCAGGCCCCAACCCACAGTACCTGGTTCGCGTCTAGAAAGTAGCTAGGCGTGTTCTTTTTGCCGTTTCTCCGAAAGTTTCGCGACGGATTGGGAATGGCTGACGTGTAGCTTTTAGTTCTAGGCCGTAGCGTGGAAGGGGGGAGAAGGGCAACTTGTTCTAGCCACCTTGATGGAATTGTTCGAGATCAAACGTCTCGCTCATCTTGATTTATTTGGAATCTGGTAGTTTCAAAGACTGGTCAACTACCCCGGATACACTTTTGCATCTTGCCGGGCTCTCCTCATTCTCAGACCCAACCGCAGAGTTTGATACCCCTGGTCTTTCTTCTTTCATCCGACCCCTTTCATATGACATAGGCTTGTCGCCGTCTTCCATAAACCGTATCCAACCCCAGTCATTCATGCCCTTTCGTGTTCATCTGTCCTGTTCTGCCTTAGTTAGAAACATGCAGCCTCCTTTAGCATGCAAAAGACGAGACCTCCCTATGTCGCCGGCCCAGTTCCCATGAGGGCATAACCAAATCCTGCCGCCATCCGCATGCATAAGTTGATAGTGGAGGAAGAACCCCTCAACTGATCCGGGACATGATGCGCTCAGAACCAAAAGCCATGTCTGTTTACAAGTACGCCCAACGCCAGTGCTCAGTATCAAATGACAAAGAAAATAATATCCCAAACGATAGGCCGTCGAATCGTCAGCCGGGCAGTAAGTAGGGCAGTCATGAACAACAACCTGCCCATCTCATCATAGACCCCTGTACTCCTGCGAAAGACGGTCATGTCACGACAAGCCTTGCTCAGACAAGGTTCCCAACCTCGTGTCACCCGAGGCCTAAGGCTGTCCACATGTGCGTGTCCATCATGACAGTCCCTCTTCACCAGCCTTGCAGAGCTTGATCTCGCGGACCCATTCCGACTTGAGGACCTGAGCGGCAGTCAAACGACGGGTAGGGTGAGGGTCGAGAACCGAATAAATGACGTTGCGACAACGAGCCTTTTTAACTGTGTTGGTACCTCAAACATAGACAAGATGGGAGGAACGTAGACTTACCCGATGAAGAGACTCGATGGGACCGTAGCCCTCCTCATCCCGGCGGCCCTCGAGGTAGCGAGCGTAAAATTCATCGTCGTCTTTCTTGGCTAGTCGCCAGAGATGACGTCCTGTGCGCATGGCCATGTAAATAACACCGCAGGCCCAGACGTCGACGGCTCGAGCATCAAACTCCTTGTCTGTGTACTCCTCGGGGGCAATATACGGGGCAGAGCCGCACAGGCCCGAGACCATATGTGCATCCGTCTCCCAAGCCATGCGGAAACATTCTCCATTGCCGAAATCCGTAATCTTGAGGGCGCCGCGGGTCGTCAGGAGCAGGTTCTCTGGCTTGAGATCGCGATGAGCAACGCCCATCTCGTGCAGGTACTCGACACCGCGCATCATCTGCTTGAAGAGGCAGTCGGCCTCTAATACCTCGAGCTTGCCGCTAGAGAGGACCAGAGTGTACAGGTCGCCTCCAGCGCAAAACTCCATAACCTCGCAGTAATCGCCCTTGGAGTCCTTGAGCAGATCGAGCGTGTGGATGACGTTGGGGTGTCGAAGTGACGATGAAATACAGAACTCAGCCGTCAGCCGTTTGCTATATTTCTTCTCCGTCTCTTCAGGTCTACGCCGAAACTCCTTGACGGCGAAGAGCTTCTCACCGCTGCCGCCAAGCTTCTTGTGGGAAATTCGAACGATGCCGAAAGCACCACGTCCGACAACTTCCTGGCACTTGCCGTACTTTTCGACCAGAGTCGATGATGCGTTGGGGCCACCCTTTCTATCGCCGGCCTCATCCTTCTCCTGCTGTAGTGTGTCGACCCAATTTGAGACGAGCGAGAGGTCATGGTCAGCCGTCTCCTGTTTCTTGCCCAAGATGGCTCTCCACATGTCCGAGAGCTTTTCCTGACGGCGGCTAGACTTGAGATGGTGCTCATGGCCGCCCTGTAACTGCGAGTCGACCACGAAACGCTGGGGAGGTTCCTTGTTACCGGACGATCTCGTCGATTTGGCCAAGGATGCGGGCTTATCAGAAGCTTTTGTCATGGGCTTGTCATCTTTCTCGGTGGATGAGGTCTTTGCAGCGGGGGTGGAGGTGCCGTTCGTTGACGAAGCCCTCGGGCGAGTGGGCAGATCGACGGACGAAGGGGCCGGAGTTGCAACTCGAGAAGCGTCCTTGGAGGAGAACATGCGGGTGAGGCGATTCTTGACAGACGTCTTGTCCATAGGCTTCAAGTGCGTGTCAGATTGGGGAGGGACACCGTTGGCGGCGGCAGCGCCATTCTGCGGTGTTAACCCGGGGGACTTCTTAATGCCATCCTGCGACTTAATCGACGAAGGCTTCGAACTCGATGCGGAGGGCGGCTTCGAAGAACCGGGAGCGGTTGGCATTTTCGTAACGGAGGAAGTAGAAGAGCGATGGTGTCTCGGGTGTCGAGGAGACGTCCGAGTCGGAGAGAACAGAGATGGGGGGTGGTGATGGTAGGATTTGCGACGTCTTGGTGCAACACCAAACACGACAAGGCACAAGCACGGCTCGAGGGAGTGTTGCGCAGCGAAATCAGCCCAGAGACAGCGGAACTTGTTGCGGGCGTGTGCGAGAGAGAAAAGCCGACGTAAATGAATATGGTGAAAGTGTTCAGGTCGACAAAGACGGAACGAGCAAAATAAGACAGTGCGGATCTGCTCGCAATCTAGATCTTGGCAGCAAGTGGAGATGAGGCAAAGCCAAAGGCGAGTAGGGCGAGCGTCGATGACAGCAGCTGGGAAGAGGTACAGGACAGCAGGTCCAAGTCCACGTCTGTAAGAGGGTGGAGGAGGTGATGTGATGGTGGATAACCCCGAAGTGGCGGTTGGTGGTGGTGGGATGGACGGTGAAAGACAGCCCGAGGCAAAGGTCTTTGGTCAGTCGGCAGGCGATCCCTCTCAGATCGCGGAGACAAGAGCAGCGAGTAAAGGTCGCTGGACGCCTTTTTCTCTGTCTTGTTGCCGATGACGATGAGCGCCAAGGTGCGAGCTGCGCGGAGGTCGGGTTGCAGTGGAGAGACAAGAACCCCAGGACTCAGTGGCCAGGAGCGCTGTAGGGAGACGCCTAGAAAGGCGCTGATGGGCTCAGGCGCCCGTAGCTTCCAATAGGACTCTGCTCGTACCACGGACAAAGATGGGACAATCTGCCTGCCGTAACCGCGCCGGAAAACCACGAGGTCTCGGTGGACGACAAGAGCAAAGAAAACGAGGACGAGGTGGGAACGGAGAGAGAAAAAGAGGTGAAGACGGTGAAGGGGAGAAAAAGAAGCGGGAATTTAAGAGGGCAAGGGAAAAAAGTTGAATGAGGGTTTTGAGTGTATAAGGTAAGGTAAGGCTAAGCAGGAAGGCAAGAACGGCCGTGTACGAGAGTACGGGAGCAGGTACTTTGCCAACCACGAGAACGCAGGTGAAATGGCAGGTAGCATAGGTCGTTTCTCTACCTTTCAGACCTAGAAGCTACTGTCCTACACCTCACTTACAGGCGGAGGGAAATGAGAAATGGAGCGCAAGAAATGGGACTTGAGGTGAGGGCGGGCGGGTAAGTAGGGTCAGGGTGGAGACGGGCAAGTACAGTCAGGTACAGACTGACTGACCTGAACTTTTATTGTACCCTGTAGTATTACGGGTGTTATTAGTAGACGTATTTCCCAGGTATATTTCCCAGGTATATTTCCCAGGTATGAATCGCTCATGGTTTACGACGCAGCAAATGATGTTGCCAGGGCTATGCCGACTTTGTTCCCTATACATTTGTCTCTTGTAGCATCATGCAATTGCTTGTAGCTCCGACTCTGCGTTCCCGGTCACGAGGAACAAAGCCCTCTTGTTCCAGCTTGAGTCCCGTGGCTTTCTACCTCGACAGCGCAGGCAACCAAGAAGAGGTGAGGTAGGGGGGGTTGGAGGCTGCGTTGGCGGTGGTCAGAAGGACAATTGCTGCTACCGCTGCTTTGACAATCTAGGCCGGCTGTTTCCAGTCATGTCCCTTGTCACTTGATATTTCCGAATTGTAGATTCAAGGGGCCCCTCCTTTTATGGGAGGGCCAGGGTTCACGCAGAGACTCTCCAGACTCATCGTGTATTAACTTGGAGCCATGAGGTCCAGGTACCAAAGGGATTTTTTCCTCGACGGGAGTAACTTGACGACACTGGACCATACATAGTAGAGAGACAAGAATGGCTCAGGGCTGGCTGGGTCAAGACTGCACTGCGCCGTACCTCAGCCCAGAAGCGCCAAGCACCGCCTGTCGCCAGGTCAGGTAGATTTTAGTATGGGGTACCATCCGATACCTCACAATGACACCTCATCTGCTTTCATCGACCCCCAAAATGAACCGCAACCGCGGACGTCAAGAACCAGCCAAGCTTTACCTCGAAAGAAGCCCCTGTAGCAGAGGAACGTGCACCCCCTAGACTCCAAGCCTTGATCCCCCGGCGCGACAAGATGAAACGAGGCTTTGAATTGCACTCTTTGTTTCGTCGCTAGACCGACCGAGTTGTAGCTTCAATTCACGATCTGAGGGCAGATCAAACCTAAGGCGGTGACGTATAGAGCGCGAACAAAGCCGGTAACCCGAGGGAGCACCCGAGTGTATGACGGCAGATTTATCATATGAGCCGGCAAGCGGCGAGCCGGCCCCTACCTACTTTACGAGACAGCATGTGAGGAGAACAGGCTGAGGAGCAAAATCGAAGAACCTGGGCCTTGAGCACGTTGCGATGCGGTGACTCTTTCGGCATAGCAAAGGCAAGGCAATGAATGCAGCCCGCAAAAGGTCCCTCCCAGCCGCGCGGTTCACACCACCAGGTAATATGACGACGAGGCGGAGAGAACTCCCCATCCATGGTTCGTTCCGTCAAGTCATTTTCTTCATCAAATTGGAAGCGACACGGAACTCTTGCCGTACCACTACTCCGCCGCGACTTGGAGACGTTAGCGCTGGGGGCACAACAAGAAGCGATGAAGCGGTCCACGGGTCGATGTGGTGCACGGCTGTGGATACCCTCGGCGTTCGACTGCTCCGTCTCTAAATCTCTCGGGGCGCCTCGGATGTGACTCTAGCAATTCTGGGCTGGCCCAGAACCGAGTCTGAGGCGTGGGCTCTGCTGGTGGGTGAGATCCAAAAGAGAGGAAAGGGAAGAGACGACGATAGAAGATTCAAGTTGGCCAGATTACTTGCTTACTTAATCTCCTTCTGCCATCAACAGCACTGCCTTGGTCTCAGCGAGCACAACACCAATTTGTCTGTGGTGTAAGATAATGATGATTGTTTGCGCCAAGGGTGTGAATGCAGTGGCGGCGGCGTGTAAAAATTGCTTCGCCCAGGAACTTGAGCACGCACCCGACCCGTGCAAGACATGACCCGACTCGGAAAGCTGTCACTGCTGAGTTAGGTAGCTGTAGCCCACTGACATGTGCCATCTTTTTGCTGACACAAGCTGTTTTGCTGTGCTTTGCTAGCGGTTGAGCCGTTGGCGTTGCCCCGTGGCTTGGAAAGATAGCTCAAGTAGTGCTTTCCTCTGTCAGCGAGCTTTCTAGCTGACACTCAGACACTGTTTTGAGCCTTGTCCAGTCAGACGTGAGGGCATCTTCACTTTATGCGGGATGGCAATATTGCCTTTTGTGCTTGATATGGAACCCACGCGAGCAAGTCGGTGATCCTTGGACCTTGTGCGGACCCCGACTCCACCAACAGGAGTGCCAAGAAAATGGCGCATAGGTCAGCGCTCGAGCGCCCAGATGGACGTGAGCAATGGAGATCCGGCTAGACAGGGATGTCAAAG
>JABEYC010000656.1:0-17148 GCA_013266195.1 Fusarium zealandicum | reverse complement strand
GACCGGGGGAGGGACGGGAGCGCCAGTGGGAACAGTGCAGTTGCCGTGGCAGGGCTCGACAATGGTGTGGACCTGGGTGGCGACGGGAGCGGTAGCGTTGTTGCAAGGAACGGTCTCAATCTTGGTAACGTGGACCATGGTGGTGGCGACAGGAGTCTCGTGGGCGGCAGGGACAGAGGTGGTGGTCTTGGGGCCTTGGTGGTCGCCTTGGTGGTGGGCTTGGCTCCGCCGGCAATCTTGAAGGGGTTGGAGTACTGGAAGACCTCGGGGTTGCTCTCAAGCTTGATGACAAGGCCGTAGACGTTCTTGTCACCGAGAGTGGAGTCGATGGCCCAGCTGTAAGCCTCAGCATCGTTGGAGACACCAGCTAGAAAAGAGTCAGTAATTAGGTTTCCTCATATAACATCTTGGCGCGTTGAAGCAACTCACTGGCGATGTCCTTGATGGGCTCCTGGGTGTTCTGGGTGGCACCACCAATCAGGGAGATGGTGATCTTCTCGCCGGCGTACTTGGCGGGGGTCTTCCAGGTGATCTCGAAAGACTGGCCGGCGGGGATGGACTGCCACTGAGTGGGAGTGTAGATGGGGTCGAAGTCGGCGGTCTGGGCGAGAGCCTTGGCAACAAAGGCCATGAGGGCAGCGGCGGAGATGGTGAACTTCATTTTGACGGTTGGATTTAAGAATTACACAAAAGTAGTAATCGTAATTAAGAGAGTGACTGGGGGGTTGAGGTTGAGCGGGTTGTTAGGAGCACGAGGCTGTTTGGATTATGAGAAAAGAATGTGGTAGGCTGAAAGCCGAAAAGAGTGACTGGTATGAGGATGGTTGGTGAGAGGAAGGAAGAGGGAGGAAAGGAAGAATTGAAATCGAGGTCAGGGCTGGATTGATAAATGCCGGAGACGGATTGCTGTGATGCGAGAACAGGCGGCGGGGCCTGAGGCATGAGGGTACGTACCGTCCAGATAATTTCCAGGTCGGGCGAAACTTGACGGACCCTGGACGCCAAGCGCGACGCTAAGGCAGGTACCAGGACGCTGCCCCTTGCGCCCCTGCTCCCCCCCCCAGGGCTGTGCCTGCGTCGAGCCCGCGCTTGCCGGTACGTACCCTCACTTGCCTCATCTTCTTCCGCACTGACCGTTGGTCGGTGAAGGCGCGTGTTCAACGGCTAGCCAAAGCTAGTCCAGGGGCTGAAAACCTGCCGACGCGAGCTGAGAGCCCGGGCAGTTTCACGCCAGGCGGCCGCTAATTGGCAGTGGTGTTAGTGCATGTGGTCCCCCCCCTGAGCGCGTCCACCAGCGAACCACCCAGTTAGAGTCGGCGTCAACCGCTGGAACAAATCCCGAGCGAGCGGCGGGCATACAGACCACACCACGCTATTAGCCAGGGGCACAGCACAATCTCCTACTATGTAGTACATACTATACATCCTAGTAATTAAAAGACATTATGACTCGCCATTCGTTTGGCAAAAGCCCAGGTCGAAATGAACAAGTGCCCCTCGCAATGAACTTCAAGCTATCCGTAAAGCCTGGGCCATTTGCGAGCCACGCCTTTAAGCGGATCGAGGCCCCGGGGCTCCGTTGATAGGTTGATTTGGAGATCGGGCCATGAGCCCGAAAGCCCTGGACTGTCTCGACTCTCGTCTGGATCCATGCGACGAGCCCTGCTTGACACCATCCGAAAGGGCAATTTAACTTGTGTAGGCGAGCCTCTGCCCATTGGCTGCGCCGGGGGTTCCAGTGCATAGATGGTCCATGCATCTCGAAGCCAGCCTAGGTTTTCAGGGATCCGGGTGTCATCTCAGGGGTAGAGCCGGTTTGTCCGTGCAGGACACCGCGCCCGAGACGCCGCTGCCCAGGCCTTTTGGCGGTGTCTTGGCCGGTAGTTGTGTGCTTTGTTGCTCCATATTCCCTCATGCCAGGTGCTGGAGCAGGGCTTGCACCACTGAACATGCTACGTAGTACACGAGGTGGAAGAGGTGGAAGAGATGGATGGGTTTTCGCTCGGGGTTCTAATATCACATCCCGACCAAAGCTTGAAACGCTCGAGCCAAACACAGCACAATGCAGCTCTTGCAGGCCAATCGCCAACGCGTAGCCCATCCGGTTATTTGGCTCTATTTTCCCTGGTCATTCATTCACTTGCCGAATGAGGGACTCGCCGGAGACGAGTGGGAGCCTACGTCAGCTAGCGATGCTTGATGCTGGTTGACGTCTAGCATTTCCTTGTTTTGGTTCTGATCGACGACCCAACTGTTATCATTCTTGGAGCAATCACTAGCTAGGCACACAGTCACACAGAAACTGCAAGCAAACTTGACAGACATACATATGTTTCGTGTTCCCACTGCTGAAAACGGCCAAACGGCCCTCCCATAGGCCTCACCCAGCCGCCGTGGCTCGTAGGGCTGCTTATTCCCCCTTCTCGTGGATACACCCACCTCCACTTCCTCTCCGGCCGAACCGTCAAGTGTTTCTCGCCTCTGGCTTGACCCGGCCTTTGAATAGGCGAGGCGGCAAAAAGATGGCGACAGGGCCCCGTTACTGCTCTAGCCGGGGGCTTAATCTTGGATAATTAAGGGGGAATGCCCGAGAAGAGGAAGACGCAGATCGGAAACGACAGAGGCGATCATGGGGTTCAATGGCACCATCGGAAAACCACTACGGAGTACAATCCATCGGTGAGTGCAATTGACTCTGTTGTTGTTAGCCGAGCTGTACGTATGCCCTCAGGGCCAACAGCCAAAGCGAGTCGGTAATATTCGTCTGACTATCCGTACCTAGATAAGTATGCCCTATCCGTAATCTTTGCGAAATCGCTGTTCGACTTGACAGGCCCACCAGCTCGTGTTACTATGTAAAAGGACCCGACATCCGAGTTTCACATGCAACATTTAGTGCCCCAATATCAAGGCAGCACTTGATTAATCCCCTCATAATTATCTAGACATCCTCATCCATGGATCAAGATGGGGCACCTCATCTGCGCCCCCCTGACGAGGACCCCAGATCCCTCCGCACAGGTACCTAACCACCGACGGCTGACAGCCTTGCTGTCATTCTCCCCACCAATTACACAGACCGCAACGCCGTATCTCATCTGCGATTCTCGCTGCAATTCTCGCTGCACTAATAAATGCGGCGTTTTACATGCGCCTCTCCGATGCGCCTCCAAGTGGTCGCCAATTACCATCTATCCAAGGTAGATAGATAGGTAGTCGAGTCAAGCTACCCGGTTGTCGGCATACATCGCCTCGGCTCACAAGGAGATGGCGAATTAGCGGACAAGTCATCGATTGTCTCGAGCAAACCAATGCAGTGTCTGCTGTATATTCTGAAATCTATTCTGAAAACAACAGGCCAGAAATCAACTCGAGTTAAATCATCAATCAAATGTTGACGCCCGAACCGTCGGTATCCAACGGTTCCAAATGCCACAGCCACTGGCTTGTTCTATAAACCGCCACAGCTGATCAGCCGTAGCTGGACGAAACCGTTCCGTGGCGTTTGGAACGCGGCTATCCTACATAGTAGCACCTACTATCCGTACAGTAACCAACAATAAGGTTCAACTTATATTATGCATTACTATGTACAATTATGCCATAGACTTGGTGAGTCCAAGTACTACGGTAGCCTCAAGTCAGAGACCTTGAGTGGTCCGTTCTCAGAATAGTCCAGTTGCTGAGGTATTCCCGCCCATGCTCTATTCTTGCTGTGGGCTACTGTACTACGTAGTAAGATCGACATGAATAGCACGTCTTTGAGCGGCTGGAATGAACTAGATCTGTCGTCAGCATGTCAACCGGGGTCTTGGTGAGACAGTAAGCTGCGAGCACGACTCAAGCCAGTTCCAATGAGTCTCACCCAGTCCTCGTCCGTGGGCCGACATGAAGTGTCTCGATCTCTTGGCAGAATAAATAATGGGTATGCGCAGAAACACGAAGTTGAGTCTCAAGGGGGGCCTGTCTAAAGAACAATGCCCAAGAAAAAGCTTAAAAAAATGAATCATATCCATGGATAGAATCCCGCGGAGTTAGCAGTTGCTGGTTTCAGTGCGGAGAAAGCATCAGCGTCGCACGCATGCAGAAACAACCCACAACTGTGAACCCAAACTAGACAGGGGACACGCCGCCGTCTCGCGATGGTAATTATTCATGGCCACGGCGACGGCATCTGGTTCCCCCTTTCTTGGTTGACTCTCGGCCTTTTCGACGTGTTTTGGAAAGCGGGTCGAACTACTACCTAGTAGACAACTTCTTCCATATACGATGCCGTCGTCGCCGATGCAGCAGCGCAAAAGGGTTAAATTGCACCTGTTCTAATTGTAGATCCTTGAGTCTAGTCAAAAGTCAAAAGTCAAAAGTCAAAAAGAGAATATCGCAACCCGAGCGCCATGGCTGAACGCTAGAGCGTGCAATGCGGGCGGTATAAGGGGTTAATAAAAAATAATCCCAACTTGCATCCTTCTACAACGCCGATAGTTTCGCCGCCACCGTTGCAATTGGGACTCTGGGCTGAATTGGGCCTCAGCTGAACGACTTCTGGTTGATGCCTTTTAATAGACGGACATTTAACGGGTAAGGGGAATGAGGGGCTAAGAAACACAGCATAATAGGTAGTTATTCGCCTAAGCCACTCCTGAAGATCCGGAAACTATCAGATTTTTTTTAGAGAAATGGGTGGGCAAATCATTGGCTTACACGAAAGGAAGCAATATTCGTCCCAGTGTGACGAGTGTGATTATCTCCGTCGGAAACGGGATGCATGTCTATTGATTTGACACAATCCCAGGTAAGCAACGAGAGGAGTTACATGAGCAAGCAGAGGAATTTCATTGGCAGCTGCTCTCATCCGAAAAAAAGAATACGATAATAATATCCAGCTTCACTTAATATTTTAGCCCTTTTTTAGTGGCATAGTCTAAATAAATACAATCCGAAGGAAATTCTTGGACTCTAATTTACTAGAGTTCTTTTTGATTACCTAGATTGACCAATCACAATACAGAAATCTTCAAGTGACTTTCAGCTGTCTACAGCTTGTCAGCCTCGTGCCCCACCTTTGCTCATATTCTCTACGCTTGCTCCAACGTCAACCCTCAGCCTTGTCCAGACGACCTTGAACCCTTGCTTAGCATCATCCACGAGGCTACCGCTGCCCGCTCTCGCGATGGGCTCCGAGGACGAGCATGCTGGCGATTCGCCCAGTAGTAAGCGGCGCAAGACAAGTGGCGACTCCTCCCCACCATCCGTGTCGGGACGCGACGATGCGAACAACGATGCCAGCCGCTCGCCTTCTGCTCACCAAGAGCCCGCGGTGGCGCGACAGCTCTCGATACGGGAGCATCAGCGCGATAGCAGGACCGTGAGCCCGACTCCCAGAGGAGATGGCGACAACAAATACTACGAATTGCAAAGCCGCCGCGCCTCGCGCTCGAGATCGCAATCCAGATCTCGCACACGCTCCGACTCTCGCCTGCGCTCGCGCTCATCCTCCCAATCGATATCGCGATCGCAATCACCGCGCTCCTCACGCTCCCGCTCTCGATCGCAATCTTCCTCTCGTTCCCGAATAGACTCCATTTCTCCACGAGCTCCCCAGCCGACACCACCTCGTGAACCCTCCAAACCCAACTACCGCGCCCGCCTCGTCCTCCATGGCCACGCCAAGCCCATCTCTCAGGTCAGAATATCACCCAATGGGCGCTTCATAGCCTCCGCCTCCGCCGATGCTACCATCAAAATCTGGGACGCTGCCACAGGCGCGCACATGGATACGCTTGTCGGCCACATGGCTGGCGTGAGCTGTCTTGCCTGGACGCCAGATAGCAACACCATTGCGAGCGGGTCGGATGACAAGGCTATTCGTCTGTGGGATCGTGTTACGGGACGACCAAGGGCCACGGCTCGAAAGACGGAAACCGGCCAGGAGATGGCGACTCTAAAGGGCCATCACAACTACATCCACTGCTTGGCGTTCTCACCAAAAGGAAATATTCTTGCCAGTGGGTCTTACGACGAGGCTGTTTTCCTGTGGGATGTACGTGCCGGTAGACTCATGCGCAGCTTGCCTGCACATAGCGATCCTGTCAGTGGAATCGACTTTTGCTGTGATGGTACGCTGGTTGTCAGTTGCTCGACAGACGGTTTGATGTAAGTTCAACTCATCTCAGGTGTTGGACGCTTGCTAATAATGCGTAGCCGTGTATGGGACACATCAACCGGGCAGTGCTTGCGTACCCTCGTTCACGAAGACAACCCAGCTGTCGCAAACGTCTGCTTTTCCCCAAACGGACGCTTCGTGCTGGCCTTTAACCTGGACAACTGCATTCGCCTCTGGGACTACGTTTCCGGCAGTGTCAAAAAGACATACCAAGGCCACATTAACGAGAAGTTCGCTGTTGGCGGCTGCTTTGGTGTTGTGGATGGCGCACCCTTTATTGCCTCTGCTAGCGAGGACGGCAGTATCGTTCTTTGGGACGTGGGATCAAAGAAGGTATTGCAACGGGTTGAAGGCCATGCGGGCGTGTGCTTCTGGGTAGATATTCATGGCGAAACCATGGTGAGTGGAGGTCAGGACAATACGGTAAAGGTGTACCGACACATCAGAGATACCCCAGTGGTGAATGGAGAAACCAGCGAGGACCAGGGATTAAAGACCGAGTTGCCGGTACGACAGGAGGATGTTGACATGGAGGGGGCATAGACCAAAATGAAATGGATAGCGAAGGCGTTCAGTGGAAATCACGGCGGATTTGTTATTACAAAACTCTACACATGCTGGAAGCACTCCATCCATGAGTGCAGAGGTACAAATCTCAAGCCTCGCCGTTGGCATAGCCATTGCCGTTTTGTGCCAAGGCACGTATGCGATGAGGTCTGCATGGCTTGGAGACAAGAGCCCAGAAAGCAGTGCAAGACGGTTGCTTGCTCCCCAAAAGAAATCCTTCCGACCATTGATTCATACATGTTCATCATTCCTCTCAGATGCCAAAAACCTCGGCCATGCTGTCCTTCCAACACACGCCCATACCTGTCAACTGAAGCTCTCTGGGACAGGTTGTTGGCTTGAGCATGGCCTTTGCCGTTACCAATAACTCTCCATCAATCAGACATCCAGATTGACTACTTAGTCAAAATCAACCTCGACGTTGCGTGCGCCGACCCTTGCACCATTGTAATAGACGGTGAAGTCCGCAGTCCCATCCTCGCATGTCATTTCGACAGCGTGGTTGAGCCGATGGAAAACTTTGCCAATAGGATTGGTGTAGGTCGGGAGCGACTCGAAGCTGACGTTTCGGTTCCACTTGATTTGACATAGTCGCTGAACTGTGTCATCTCCCCTCAAAGGAGGCGGGAAAGTTGACGAGCAGTAGATGTCGTTCGCTATCTCGGCTGGGGGGTGTGAGAACAGCATAGTGTACTCCTTTTGAACCGGGCTCTTGGTTATCATGTCATCGCCCTAAAGACCTAGTCAGTGTGATGTTACTTTACATCCTCTTGGATTCTCACTTCTTTCAGGAACCAATCCATCTGATTTCTGGCCATGAACTCTTGTTGTTTCTCGCACCATTCTTTGTCGCAGAGTTGGTGTAATTTTGGATCAAACACTGTCTGAAACCTAACTCCGTAACTCATACGAGCCATTCGTGCCGTGATGTTCACTCCGAGACCTGGGGCTAAGTAGCGGCTGGCGAGCCCCTGCACAACAGCACCACGGCAAATGGCAGTCCATCTAGGTAGCCACGTGTTAAGACGGGTGAAATTTAGCCTTGAGGGTCAAGAGTCCATTTACTCACGGTTTATTCCCACGCGACTGAAGGACAGTTGTATTGAAAGTCTGTTGAAGCCGGTTGAAGAGATAACGGCTGCGTCCAAAGCCTCCAACAAGAATGATATACTGTCGGAGTCAGTGCTTTCCAATTACAACAGTACGGGACAGTGGGAGGACGAACCTTAGGCGGGGCTTTGTACTTTTCCTGGATAGCATCGACTTGGCGCCTGACTAGATTCTCGATCTTCTTGACAATTGGCGAAAACACAGCCAGAATCTCGATGCTGGCAGTTAGGTAAGCTAGCTAGTCCTTGGCGTAGCCTTGTTGAGAAACATACGAGTTGAGTTCAAGAGTAGTTCGTCGCTTCAGGCCCTTGGAGGACTTGCTATTGCAGCTGTTTGGAAGGTCGATAGGCCAAGCTTTCTGCTGGTTCTCGAACTGGGGCTTGATGCCGTGCTCCCATCCGTCGTTGAGGAACTTCTTTTTTTCTGCTTTACTGACAGAGTTCCAAGACGCAGGCGAAACTCGGTTTTTGATGAGTTTGATGAAGTTCTCATCAAGGAAAACTCCCCCGCAGAGATCCCCTATTTATCATTAGTTAACGTCCTCCGTGAGAAATCATCAGGTTAGAGGCTCACCATCGCCTTTGACACACTCCTTGACGCCAAATAGTGGCTCGGTCGATTCGATCACGTAGCTGATGAGGTCCTTGGACACATTAGCAACATAACGCATGTTACTCATAATATACTCACGACTGTTCCGCCTCCTGCATCACATACGACGATGGTATCTCCGGCCTAGTTGCAAGTCAGTCGGGTCTGGACTACCTCAGGGAATGGTAGGATAAGGCTTGCCTTGATGGTAGATCTCTTGGAAAGATCCTTGATGGTGGCCAAGACAGCTGCTTCAGGTTCGGAAATGAAACGAAGGGTAGTCTCGCCGCCAGATCTTGCATCCAGGATGCCAGATATCTTTGCGGCCTGTTTCATTCGTTTCTGGGCGTAGTGCGGCCAGATAGCTGGCATGGTGATCACAACGTGAAACTTGGATTTCCGCAGCAATTCGGCACCAACAGCACGCTCGATAGAATCAACGGAATGATTCCACATCTTTCGAAGAAAGCAGCCAATGATCTCGACTGGATCTTTGTTGATTGACTTCTGGAGGCGTTGAGCTTCCTGAATCTGAGTGGCATCCGAGACTCCATCTGGCAGGTCTTTTGTGTCAAGAAGCAAGAGCTTGAACCACTTCAAGGCCTCTTTGTCCGGGGGGATGGAGTAGCCCCAGGAGATGGCCTCTTCATCATTGCCATAGTGGAGCTGAGTTGGAGCCTTCTCAATGTCTGAGCAATGATTCAGCTCCGAGTCCCAGCTAGTGACGAGTTCAATCTCTTCGGGCTCTCTGGAGTAAGCCCAAGCGACGCCCGAGAATCTGGGAATGATGTCAATACTGGCACACTAGCCGAAGGGATCAAACTGACGTGGTCCCAAAATCGATGCCAATGATGATTGCATCATCGAGTGGTTGGTTTGCAGTCATCTTTGTGCAGTTCTGAGTCTTGGAGTGCGTAGAAATGTTTCTGCCAGAGCAGACTGGACGAGATGCGCTTCACTCCCTTCCCTAGGAGGAGTCAGACGCAGCAGGTGATTTTGGATATGCTCTTCTGCGAGCTGGGGTGAAGTGAGGATACAGAGAAATATGGGAGGAGATGTGATGAGGGAGGAGGGAGGAGAGAGGAGAAGAAAGAGGAGAGAAATAATAACAGAGGCTGCCAGTGCTGGAAGTTTCTAGCAGTGAATACCTATTGACAGTGCCTCAGTTCCAACGCAAACAGCCTAGGCAAACAGGCGAGGAGACCTACCTAAGGATTCTTTTTTGGTTTCATTCCATCTGTGGGTTCTACCATTCTCCTTTCTTCTCTTTATTCCTCTCCTTGTAGTAGTGGAATCTCCTTTCTGCAACCTCCTGTCCCCAAACAGCGTCTCGCTCGCACCCTTTCTACGTGCAAAGATCCATGCCCGCGTCGTGAAAAGCGTTGCTTGTTTGCAATACGTTCACTCTATCGGATGCCCATATCAGTAAGCATGGCCTTGTTTTTCTCAAGTGACATACTTCACCCAGAGTAGCGTTCTTATGCGCTACCATACTTTACCTCTTTCCCGCCATCACGAGCTGTCGATCGAAGTAATATCTTCTAAAACTTGATACAGAACTATTATCCCTTTGCCTCTCTGGGCGTCTGAGAGCCATGTATCCCCATGAGAGGGTGCTTGGTGCATACCAGACAGGCATCCACAGGCCTTCCCAGATCTCGCGTCCATCTACTGCTCAGTCAGCTTCCGGCCGCGTAACTAGACAAGGAGCTGGTGTTTCCAACAACAATGACATCATATCTAGCTACCATGAATCTGATTCCGGCCTTGTTGACCTGGTTCCACAAGCTCGGGGACAGAATGACAACACCCAAGTTCCAGGTGATGAGAACCGTCTCGACTCTGCGAGAATGGAGAGCCTTCTTCGGACTCAAGAAGAAAGGATGAACTCTTTTCTGCACGAGGCAAGATCCAGGGATGAGGCGCAAAAGTTCTGCATCCAACAGGTGCTCGAACACGGCATCTCTCGAGTCGTCACCACCATTAAGGACGGTGTCAATCACATTTTTGGCCACCCACCCACGCACCAAGTAGTCCAGCTACAAGGTCAGGTGCATCATCTCTACCAAGAGAAGATGCGTCTTGAAAGTCAAACCCAGCATCTGCTTGCGGACAACGGTACTATGCAGAAGCAACTCAAAGAGACCAAAGACAAACTTACGAAGGCCCTCGCGGAGAGAGACGAGCAGCGACGACTGGATGATGGTGCAACCTTGGCAGACTCCGCAAAAGCAACCGATGATGTTGTTCAGAGCATGTGGAAGCAGCTCAACTACAACATTTGCTCCCTGGCCAAGCTTCTGGCCAAGTACTCACACACTCGTCCCGCAGATGAAATCACCAAAGAAAGGCTTCGCTCCATTGTGTCGGGTTGGTCCAGACTACTCGGTGATGAAGATTTCAGAGATTTCGTTATCCAGAGCTATCTTTGGATTCTTGTGGATGAACAGGTTTTCGACGGGGAATGTGGTGTCTGGGGTGGCGATCATGGCCATCACTTGAAATCGATGAGAGAGGCCATCATTGGTGAGCATCGGTTTCTTTTTCCTTGACTCAATACAACCTTGCTGACTGGTCTAGGGTTTACTCCCGCGACGGGTACCCCTGGAGCCACAACCCCATCCCTTCGACACGCTGCAAGATGGTTTGCTCAAGGTTCGGCCTTCTTAGAACATTTCTTGGGGAATGACAAGAAGGCGTTTAGGGATCTTGTAACGACCGAAGCGCGGCGACTCAAGTCATTCTGCCTTGTCAGCGAGAACAGCGCAGACCAGGCAGACAAGAGCATTCGTGAAGAGTTGAAAACTATCCTTGAACTTGCTCTGAAGCTCGATCGGATGTTCATGGGCTCCAAGGCTCTCTTTGTCGTTCGCTGGCCAGCTGATACTCACAACCCAACCAAGCCTCTTCATTTCAACAAGAATATGATGGAAGCTCTGGCTTGGGACAAAGACCTGTCCCACCAGAGCCAGGTACGATTCGCTGTTTCGCCAGCCCTCTAGAAAAGTGGCAATGCGGATGGGCAGAATTATGACATGGACATGATCCTTTGCAAGGCTTTTGTTATATGCGATTAGGTCGGACCTACTCGTGATGAGAGGAGAGGAGAAACGGCAGGTATTTGCAAGAGTAACCTGAAGATGGTGTACTTCCCTGAACTGGAGCAGAGGGGACGGAGTCAAGGCCACACTGTAAGAGTATATTGCGAGGGTTTCTTTTGGAGAGGGATCATGGGATCGCTTGATTGTACCTAGCTCCCCAATCAGAGTACAGTTAAGCCACCCCTCAACTGTTCGCATGGGAGTGTCAAATTGACTACTTTACGGATTGCGTTACTACTTTTGCCTAGACGCTGCGAACTCAGGATTTCTGATTCATCAACCGGAAAGAAGGAAAATTGTATTCAAGAGATCTGATACGTTTCTTTTCAACTGACTATAAAGGGAATTACATATTAAAACATCCCATCAGGGACATAGAATACACATCAAGATGTGATACCCTCCCCCTAGCAGATCCTACCCCCATATCATACCGTAGGTATATGTGTATGTCGCTACCCTCCCCCCAATTAGGTATCAAACTAAACCCCAAACTCCAAATCCAAAAAACTGTTCAAAAACCCATGTCAACGCGGCGAGGCTACTCAAGGCTCAGCTCAGAAGCCAAGCGCAATCCTAAGAGCCGCACCGGCGCCGGATCGTTTGCGACGGTAGTTGCTTGTCGAATCATCGTACGCCGCCTCCTCTGTTGGTGAGCCGCAGGTAAGGTCGTACCAAGTGTCCTCCACGGAAGAGTCGAGATCTCGGACGGACAAGGCGACGGATCGGCCGTGGAGGGCGCAGCGGGCAGCACCGAGGTCGTTGTGGTAGAAGCGGTAGGCCTGGCAGCCGCGGGTAGTGTCCATGGTGCTCTGAACGAGTAGTTAGCAATCTACATATCAAGCGTGAGAGGAGCATATATGAGTTACATCACAGAACTGGTAGCAGCCCTCGAGGGTGACGGCCACACCAGGACGATCCTCGCTGAACTCGGCGATGAAATATGATCCGGCAGGCTTGCCATTCACACCACAGTAGGCGCAATTCTTGTCGGTGGCTCCATTCTCAACATTGCGCCCATAGACGGTCTCTGTAGGCATGGCGGGCATGGTGCTCGTGGCGTTGACGTAGGACGTCGAGATGGGAGCCATGGAGGTGTCGATGATGCAAGTCTCACTAGTGGAGGCCTTGGCAGTGGTGGTGGCAGTCAGGAAAGGCAGTGACACAATAGCGCTACGAGTAGGAGTCTCAGTCAAGGCCTCGGTAGACACAGATCCGGTTCCAGAGGGGGTCCGAGTAGCCGAGATGGGGTCTGCACCATCTTGCGATGTTGAGAGGACGGGAGTCGAGGACGGGTCGCCGACGGAAGTGCTCTCGCTAGAGGGTGCAGGGATCACCGGAGGAACCGTCGAGTTGGCAGCAGCTGAAGACTCGCTAGGGAAAGCGGGCTTGGTGTACACAGGTGGTGTATAGACAGGAGTTTCGACGGGCTTGGTGTAGATTGGAAGAACAATGGAAGAGTTACCAGAAACCACAGGGTCCGTAAATACAGGCTTGGTGTAGACGGGAGGCGTGTAGATTGGCGTATTGACGGGCTTGGTGTACACAGGAGGCACAGCAGAAGAGTTGCTAGCACCCGCGGGGTCCGAGTAAACAGGCTTGGTGAATGCCGGCTTGGTATAGACCGGGGGAGTAACAGTTGAAGAGTTACCAGGGATCACGGACTCCGTGTAGGCAGGCTTCGTGTAAACGGGTGGCGTGTAGATGGGTGGCGTGTAGGCGGGAGTTTCTGCAGGCTTGGTAAAGACAGGGGGGACAACAGTCGAGTTGTTGGGAACCGCAGGGCCCGAGTAGCCAGGCGTCGTCTGAGCAGGCTTGGTGTAGACAGGAGGCACAGTTGAGTTGCCGGGAAGCACGGGGTTAGAGTAGGCAGGCTTTGTATAAACTGGCGGTGTGTAGATCGGGCTCTCCACGGGCTTAGTGAAGACAGGGGGCACAATAGTCGAGTTGTTGGGAACCGCAGGGCCCGAGTAGCCAGGCGTCGTCTGAGCAGGCTTGGTGTAGACAGGAGGCACAGTTGAGTTACCGGGAAGCACGGGATCATAGCCAGCGGGCTTGGTGTAAGCTGGGGGCAGAGCTGTATAGTTGCCAGAAGCAGGATCCGAGTAGCTGGGCTTGGTGTAAGCGGGCTTGGTGTACACGGGAGGAATCGTCGAGTTTCCAGGGCCAGAGTAGGCGGGCGTTGAGTACACCGGGGGCAAGATGGTAGAGTTTCCATGAGCAGGGTCCGAGTACACAGGCTTGGTGTGGGCTGGCTTGGTATAAACGGGAGGAATCGAGCTGTAACCGCCAGGAGTGCTGTAGACAGCGGTTCCGTTGGGATACTGAGTCTCCGAGGCGTGCTTGTCGATGGGCGCGGTATACGAGGGCACGACAGTCGAGTTCATGTAAGGATACTCATCCGTGCAGGACTCGGTCTCTCCGGGTTCCTCAACGATCTTGGTGTTGGAGGGCGGGAGTCGGGTCGAGTTGCTAGGACCATAGGGCAAAGCAGTGCCGTACTCGCTGCCAATTGTCGTGGTCTTGGTATCAGGGTACACAACCTTGGTCTCGACGTTGGATGGCGGAGTAGAGGCGTACTTGCTGGGAGGCACGTAGACGGTGTTGTTCATGGTAAGGGTCTTGGTGCACTCGTAGCAAGTCTCGGTGTAAGAAACGTTGGTGGAAGCAGTGACGGTGACGGTGATGTCGACGGTCTTGGTCGAGATGTAGACGGCATGGGTGGGGCACTCGGTGCTCGACTCGAGGGTCTTGGAGTTGATGGCCGAGATAGAGGATTTCCTGGAGGGAGCGTCATAATGCGCGGCGGGCTTGGTGTAAGTATCAGGAGGGCCGTAGTTGTCCGGCGTAGTTGTGTACGCGTCCGGCTTGTCATACACATTGTCGTAACCAGCAGAGTTGGAGTCGGATCGAGCGGCTACCTGGGCTCTGAGAGCATTGGGTCCTCGAGAATCTCGTCGGATCTGCTCAATGTGTTATTAGAGTGTTTATCACTAGGCTTATAAAGGCTCATACCTTGTTGAACCCGACGCCCCGGGGAGCAGCCTCGACTGCCGTGGCTAAAAGGCCAACGGCACCGACAAGCGAGGTTAAGAGCATGTTGCAGAGTGTCTATCAGGGAGAGGGGGTAATAGAAAATGGGCAGCCGAGGGAATGAGGCTGTTGTGAGAGTGAGAGTGAGAGTGAAGATGCTGAGGCTGATGGTGAGAATCCTGGTTCTGGGACGAATCCCGTCACCCTTAAGTACGGCTTCATCTTGTCGAGGGCAGCTGTTGAAGGAGTCAAATTTTCAATCAAAAGGGACAAATATTGAAGTTTGAAAAGGGTGATATATTGAAGAGGGATAGGTCCTCGTGAAGGATGAGTGAGCCCTGCAAAGGGAGAGGTTGTAGGTGGTAGTGGGGCGCATGATTTATTCAAGGGAGGCGACGGCCTCACACAATGGACACAAAAGGGCGGCAGATGTCGGAGGGAGCAGAGACAATTATTGAAGATAGGGTCCCTAGCAGTCGAACGCGATATACCTATAACCTGGTTAGCAAGAGATAAGGGAGCTATGTGAGACGTTGAGGCACGATTGATTCCATGATTTGGGCCATGGCCGATAAGTTTGCGAGTTAGTGCCGAGGCACCGGGGGTCACGCACAAGCAGTCGTAGAGTGTGGTCAGGAAGCTCAGAAAGAGTGTGTGTATGATTCGCCGTAAAGTACAAGTTGCGCAACACAGCCAAGTCAATTGGCGCGCTCTGTGGGTATGTAGTAGTTCTCCTGTAGGATAATGCAGATGTGCAGGAATGGGTATCAAGAGGGCCACGCAATCGCCGTCGTGCCCATTGCAAAAAAGTAAAATGAAAACCATATGCCTATGCCGAAAATTCATAAACAATCAGCCGCCCTGTGATGCAGCCTTCTGGTGCCAAGCGACGTCCCTGCTCGAGTCGGACCCGTCATGTGTGAGGTATCATAGCCGATCCCGAGCTAATCATTCCCAATGGCTCAACTTCTGTCTCACCGTCCACCAATCAGTCCTCCCAGATCGTCTCTAAATCGAGATCCCCTCTCCGCTCAGCACCACACACACTCCAGCGCTTCCGCTTGTCCCTGGACCCAAAGCCCATCGTGCGCCCTCGGATCTGCCCTTCTTTCCCCTTGGAGTCGGACGAGTCGCTCCCCTCGGCGGCATCGGCGGCAGCTTTGAGCTGCGCAATTCGTTCGGCTTCCAGGGCCTCCTCCTCTGCGTCGGGCGTGTCGGGGATGGTCTCCAAGCTAGAGATACTAGGGCTTCGTGATCGAGTGGATGTCGGCGTAGAGGGGACTGAAGAGTATGTGGTTCCGTAGCTCCCCGAGAGGACATCATAGCTTCGGTACGAAGACGAGGATGAGATTGAAGAGGACGGAGTGGAAGGAAAGATCCCCAGAGACCCAGTGCTAGAGGATGTGTATGCCCGCAGAGGCGATGACGGTCGACGCAATCGGGCGGGGGTGCTCGTGAAGACGCCCAAGATGGGAGAGCTGCTCCTGGCCTCCCCGTGCCGACGGTCGGGCTCAAGGACCGAAGTTCGAACGGGAGAGATGGGCGGGAAGGCTTCGTCGGCGGGCTTTCGCGGGATGCGGACCCGACTCGGAGATTCCGAAGGACTGGCTGGACGGTGCTGGGGCGAGTACAGAAGGTGACCGGATCCGTTGACGCCCGGCATAGATTGAGTGCGAGACATGGGGGGCGCGAGGCTGGTGGTGGAATGAGATCGAGAATGAGCACCAGATAGGGGCGAGGTGGTGCGAGGACGGTACGAGAACAAGGTCGAAGTAGACCAGGAGGGCGAGGCTGGCGAGGTCGGACTGGGGTCGGTGCTGCGTCTCAGGTTGGGCGGCTTCCGAGGGAGCTCAATGTTGAGGGTCGGCATGGAGTTTGGGTTCTGAATGCGCAGCGAAGGCACAGCTGGAGCCAAGGATGGGGATGAGGAGACAGGAGCAGGTCGAAACTCCTCCATCCGCTCTGTCTCAGGAACAGGCTCCATGTCGGGCTTGCTTGGTAATCGATAGATGGAGAGCAACGGATGGATCTTGAGGCCAACCGCTGTCGTCAGGACGTCAACGATGGCATGTGTCGGCTGGAGTATGGTCGAGATGTCGGTCGAGGACGATGGTCAGGCGCGTGCGGTGCTTTTTAGGAGCAGTGATGAACGCTCGAATGGTCTTCGGAGGTGCCTTGTCAACCAACCGGGGCAGGGCAGGTCGATTAATTTCCCGGAAGCTGTCGATTGAAGGCCAAGTCGGACTCGAGATCCACACAGCGGAAGAAAGGCCAAAGGTCGATAGTCTCAAGGAGCTGATGTGAGGGATTGATGAAGCGTGGTTGGAAAGGCAGGGGTGGAGAAGGCCGGAAGGTTAACAAGTTGCTGGAGATGGCGGTTCTCGATGTGTGGAGAGGAGTAGGTAGCGGCAGCGGCAGCGGCAGCGGTAGCTTGTAGCTGTGGAGGAATGTCGAATGGAGGGATCCGTCGAGAAAATGGCGAGATTCGGAGGGTGGAGGCGCAGAGTTGAGAGGAGAGAAGCGAGGAGGGACAAGTCGACAGATGGTGGAAAGATGAGCAGAGGAGAGGAAGAAAAGGAGGAA
>JABEYC010000655.1:0-34888 GCA_013266195.1 Fusarium zealandicum | reverse complement strand
GTTGGATATCAATCTTGGCTTTTGCGTGGAAGGAAATGTCAGGCAACATCCCGAAGCCTGTAGCATTGCCATTATCATTCCATATCATGATCGGCCGGGCCATCCATCCACGGCAGCTTTGACAACCAAAA
Source organism: Fusarium zealandicum (assembly GCA_013266195.1). Classification (NCBI taxonomy): domain Eukaryota; kingdom Fungi; phylum Ascomycota; class Sordariomycetes; order Hypocreales; family Nectriaceae; genus Fusarium; species Fusarium zealandicum. Next base: position 34,757 of record JABEYC010000655.1, on the reverse strand, counting down.
GCCCGCGACTGCACAGCCAAACATGCCGCTTAGTAACCAGCACCGGTCAATAAATCACTCTCCCATGTTTTCAACAACACTCAACTACTACGTATAGTACCTACCCTAGGTGCTTGGCGGGGGGGGGGAATACATTCTCGGTACATCACAGGTGTCATAAAGCGTGCCCCAAGCTCTCCCACCTCTCACCTAAATAAACCGGCCAAAGCTCCCCAAGCTCCAGGGCCCGGGCATGCCAGCTAGGTAAATCTGATGCATCCTATTGGCTGGGTAATGCAAGCTCTGGACAAACTGGGGCCGCCTCTTCTGGGGCCCGCCCGGGCAGCGAAATGAAGATGGAGTGGATGCGATTTCTCGGTTGAACCAAGAGGAACCTCGAGATACGGAGTACATTATCAACAACATCTAGCCACAGGCAGCTAATGGTCTTCCTGAGGTACTGGGTCCACCACGACGCCGAGCTTAGTCATCCAATGCCAAGGGAGCCGGACTTGGGCGCTATCTTGAATCGGTGTAGATCTCCCTGCGAGCCAGATAGGTACTTGGGTTGCCATGTGAAATTGTGAATACGGAAGGGTGAGCCTTTGTTTTACTATGTTTAGGCGTAATTACTTGTACGACGACGACTTCATTCCTTGACCGGAATCCAGAGTGGTTGGCCTGGACGACGAAACAAGATCCGACTCAGGCAGGGTTAGACATTTAAGCTGTCCAAGCCTCTCCCGTTCCTTTCCGTTGATCGTTGATGAAACCTCAAAGCCCCCAGAATCTCTTGGATGCTCGTCTACCGGGTAACCCTCTCCCTTGCCACGTGGGAGTGGCATTGGAGCTAAGCCAAACCGCCATATCAGAATTCCTTCCAACGTGCATATCCGGTTGAGCTGTTTGACCGCGAGCCTTTCCTCCAAGAGCATTTAAGCTGCAGCACCCAAAGCACAATCTATCTTCTACATCATAGTGGCTCCAAGATGCCGCGCCGACGGATACATCAGAGCTCCCGGGAAAGACGTGGTGACTTGATGTCTATACATACTACAAGCTTATATAAGTTGATGGAACAAACCAACTTTTTCTACAATTACCAAAGTATTGCCTGAAGTACACCCAAAATAGGTACTACTACCAGTATCACATCGCCCTTCTCTCCGGAATCTGCATCCTGGTGGAGAACTGCCAATCGGACTAATCCATTCCCCACGAGGTAGATTCCGGGAGCTTCACGCCTCTCAGCCTTGCAAGTCCACGCTATCCATCGACAAGCCTTGGCCAATTGATCGACGTCAAGATCACATCCTATTTCCACTTTCCGGCCTCTAGCCAAGTTGCAGCCATCCGAAGATCTCCTTTTGACGACCGAAAGGCCGACCTAATCACAGCGTTCCACTTGTACACCGTAACTTCAACACATCAGCATCTCATCCCTTCTCACCAAGCCCAGACCCTACCCAGCAACAGAAGATGGGCAGCGCCGATTCTCTCCAGTACTGGAACTACAACATCCCCCTAGATGAGAGAACCGAAGAGTGTCCCGTCTTCCTCCGGAACGTCTCCGAAAAGGACCGCGGCATCCTCTCCACGCCAGACGAGGAATACCACATCTCCTCGTGGGACGAGGTCCGCGAGATCGCACAGGCTAACCGCCTCGAGCTCTTCAAACGCGTGCCCTCGGAGCTGCGTCGCTACATGGCCTTCAAGTACAGCCTCGTCCAGGAGCACGGCAGCGTTGCAAACTTCATCTTCAACCAACGCCTCGGCTGGACTGCCCCGGTAACGGCGCGCGGCGCACCCTTTGAGTTCGAGGACGACTACAAGATTCTCTACAATGATGCCCCGTACGGCATAGACCCCAGGATCGTCCATCTCGTCGTGTGGACAAAGTTTGAGCTCGTGGAGGATCCGACTACGGGATTCTTGACGGACCGGGCGAGAAAGGAGATTGATGACTTTGTGTCGAAGACGTTTCGGTCGCACGTCCCGGATGAGCATGTGAGTTACTTCCAGGCTAGTCAATGGGTGGTATTGACGAGCATAGGTCATCTGGTTCAAGAACTGGCAAGCCTTGCAATCCGTACGCGCTGTGATACACTTTCACGTCATGCTCTTCAACCCGGATCCCGCATTCATTCACACTGTTACGAAGGGAGATGCTCCCCGAGGTGAGCCATCAAAGAAGTAACGGCCGTGGTACACACATTTCCAACCCGTATACCATGCCTGGCTATCCAGGTTTGAGCTTCAAAGGTATACAAGACAAGTCGACGCTTGGACAGCAGCATACATAAATCGCCTTTTTTCTGTTTCTTCTATGCGCACTTCCTTGTCGTCTAGCTCGATCCTGATTCTCCGTCTGTTTTGCCGTTCTTATCTTTGTTGCCTTTAAGCTTGACGTCCTCCGTCTTGACCGTCAGTTCCACGCAGGCCGCGTCCGCCAGCGGCACGGCCGTTGGCTTCTCCAGTCCGATACGGATTAACCCTCCATAGAAGTCATCGCGTTTTGTTGTTAGTTCTTGGGCGATTTGAACTGATAGATCAGCCGCCAAAGCCTCGAGGGTTTCATATGATGATTCTGTCATGGCCTACATCGGAGTGTTAGTTGGTGACGCATCTCTCATACGCTTGACCGCTACTCACATCGACAACCACATTCTCCAGCACGGCATAGTCGTCGTAGTTTGTCTCGTACTCGTCTATACGTATGTTCGCAACCACGATCTGCTTGGCCTTTCGCTCGTTGTCGTTGACCCCGATGAGTGTCGGAACCCTCAGGCCCTCCAGACCTAGTTCCAGGCTTCGCGCTCTCAGCGACGATGTGTTGAAGAGCGCAGAGGCGGAGAGTCGGATTGCACTGCCGAGCAACGAGGCTTTTGGTAGAACGAGACTGATGCTCAGGCGACGAACCACGCTGTTATCCAAGAACGGCTTCTCGACCATAGTCCAGGCATTCAGCCCGTTGTACCGGAACCCCGTGAGGTCTATCCAGAGTTTGTTCAGGATATCGCTCAGCGACAAGGCCGACTCGGGTAGTTTATCCAGCGTGCTGAGGATGGCTTTGCTGAGCAGACCATAGTGCACCGTGTCCGAAGCAACCTTGTCGCCCGAGGACGAGGATCCAAAGGGTTGAGAGAGCGAGACTTCGGCTGACACCAGCAGAGGCTGCGGTTTGGCTCCACGGCCCCAGGCGTCCTTGGGCCCTTTGATAGTTGTATGGATATTCCGCACACGGATAATGGCGACGGGATCCCCCTCGGCGTTGGACAGCCGCCGCGAGGATATAATGGGTGCTTCTTTGCTCATGGTTTCCAGAGATGTTGAGTATCTTGCTTGAGGAATATGCTGCTCAAGGCCCAGATCCAGGAGTTATCGGTCTTATAGGGTGGTTGGCGGTAGCGGTGTGGTCAAGAGAACCCCTTTACCTGTGAAGATGCGAGAATTTGCCAGTTCTGAGTCACGGATGAGCTGGCAATGAGCTGGCAGTTGATGTCATTGAGCATGTGCAAGATATGTGAGGTTGAAATGACAACCAGTGGCGAGCACGCGGGGCAAGATAAAACCCACAACCTCTCCTCCATCTGCTCAGGTAGGTTTAGTAGCTCAAAACCACTATAGTTGCAATAGATGCAAGAACAATATAGGCTGCTAATAAACCTCTACTAAAAAGTAACATCAAACACCATGGAATTATCTCAGGATGGCTCCATGAACCTTTCCTTGCCAGCTGACGGCAAATTGGTTTCATCTATTTGCCACGATGTGATCCTGCTGCAGAGTGGCTTACCCTACACTAAAATATGAAACTGTGACAGTTCCTGCGGTAAAAGCAGAGATACCACCTACGGTATATCGCATGATAAAGTTAATAACTGAAGGAGCCTAAAGTATACGGCATATGATCAGATGGGTCCAGCTCACTTTGAATAGTTGGAAATATATCCCTGTCTAGAACGGCTGTTCTCTCTTTCTATCAATAACTCTCCTTGGTATATTCTAAGCATTGATCAGGGCTGGCACTTGTAGCATGATTTAACCATAAAATTCGCTGTGACACATGGGTTTTGTAATGCACTGCAACATCATCGAAATTCTAGATTGAAACACTCGCCGAATAAGCCGAACCTTGGTCATTGTTTATTGTCAGATAGATTACCTCATGAATTCAATAAAACACCTCGGCGCACGCCATCACATCCTTCCCGCGAAGGAATCGCACGGCCTAGAAGTCTATCCATTTCAGCAGCTCATAAGATTGTATTTGTGTGTTTGTTCCGACTTCAAGGACCAGGGATGTAGACCTCTCGGCCAGCCCGCTAGGTCGGTCGGCTTGTCGCATGAGGAAACATACGTCCTTCCCCCCCTCTCGGACTCTGGAATGTTTATGGAATGTCTCCTCCTTCTGGCAACACCAAATGTGTACTACGTAGTAGACAAGGCGACAGCATGGGGGGGGCCATGACGTGCTGGGGATTTCGAGTACACGCGTGATTCGCTTCTAGCAGGTCGGGCTCACTGTAGTCATTCGGAAGAAGGCCACTGTAGTAAATACGAGTTAACCGAAAGCCAAACCAATGCGACAAGCTGCGGTATCAGACTTCCTTGGGATCTCTAGCCCCGGCCATATTCCCTCATGAGACAGGACTGCACCCAGGGCAGGCTGATAACCATGTTGCAAAGTCCATGGCCCGTAGTCGAGTCACTTACTCCCGAATGAAAACTCCAAACGTCTTTTTGGACAAGAACTTCAGCCTGATGAACCCCGAGAATCGATGCCAAGACTATAGGTCATGGCTACCCAACAGGGTGAAACCAACTCTCGAAGCGATCGCCAAGCCAAGACATGGATGGGTTCATTGACAAAAGGTCTTGTCCCTGCCGCTGGAACCTGACACCGTCAAGCATAGGATCAAGCTCATTTCGAAGCACAGATTCTTTCGAGAACGGCTAGGTGGGCGCTAGGAGATGACAACACTCAGAAAGCGCAACCTCCGAGAGCGTCGTAACGCTGCTCAGGGAAGTATTTGTGCCGACCTCCGCAGAAGTCTCTTCGATGCACGAACCCGACACCGGGGTAGGGCCGATACTTGTAACGCAACCCGTGGGATTGAGCCGGATCGCCCAAGATTGATGAAACCCAGCATTGGTGAGACAAGGGGTCCTGATTGCAATACGTACCACATCAGGAAGAACGCAAAGGCTCCAAGGTTCGCTAGACGATCGTGTGAAACATGCGCGATTGATGTCCAACACTTTCGGTAGAAGCCGAATCCAGCTAGTCCGCCGACACGACACAAGGGTTCTCTCAAATTCCAAACCCACAACTATGCATGACACTCCAGATAAGCCTTTATTGGACCTGGTGATGTTACGCGTGGAGTCTGGGGACCGTGCCGAAAGACACTTTCCCCCGGGGGGGATGTAAGGGTTGATGGATCAGAAACTCACAGTGCCTTCGTTGTTTCAGCGTCGTTTTGCTCGGTTCGATGGCAGCGAGATCCGTGCCTCACCCAGCCTAGCGCTCATTTGCACTACAGTCCTTGAGTCGGTCTTCTTGAATGCCATTTGGAACTTGACGTACATAAAGAAGGACGTGAAATAGTGGTTCAATTGACCGCCTCGCACGATCGGAACTCGTCTCTTGCGTTGCACCGTCTTTACCCGATGTTGCCTTGTGCTGTTGGCTCGAGGAGCGTTTTCCGAGAGGCAATGCAACAGTCGTCGCAATTCTCCATCAAAGCGGAGACCAAAGGAGCCGTTGCAAGGATTATAGACTGCAGATGCTGGACATACACTAATGTGAGGCGCGCCGCGTTAGCATAATGTTCCCGATGGCTGGATCATGCCATTATTGGTGGCATTGATACATCCGCTGCCACCTCGCTCAAACCGTTTCCAGTTCTCGCCAAGTGGCATGGGACTTATCGGCGGGTAATGAGCAACGGCAAAAGAGGGAACTTGTGCCATATCTTAGGAGACCCCTATCCTGTATTGTTCATCTTGCTGTGCGAGTTGAACTTCGTCTAGCTCGTGATCTGCGTTGATCGTTCGGATTTGGGTGACCGACAATGCTGCTTGCGAAGTTGCGAAACCGATGAGTTTGTAATCGAACGAACCCACTTCCTTACAAAGGAGACACGGGCAATCCTGGCCAAGCATCTGGAAAAAAGGAATAAGTTTGAGAATGGAAAATGCGCTATTTAACCGTAAAAGGCATCTGAGCCGTGCCTAGTCCGAGAGTCCCGTCATCCCTAATGCAATAAATCTCACAAATGGCTTAGAGCTGATACACTTCAGCAGCTTCGGGGTTCAGAGCGTCTTGGCCTGGTTTGTGCTGTGTCTATGACCGACTCTTGTCAGCTCACATCCTGCATACTTCGTCTCTCAATGACTGAATTTGCCGAATGGGTGTAAGGGAGATTAACCTACCTGGGGAAGAATGCGGGGATGACAATAGCTGATGGAGACGTTTAATCGAAACCCAGAGAAAGGGTACCATCGATTGATAAACACTAAGGGCTGCTCGGGACTGTCCCGATAGCTTGGATGACGCGGGAACATATATTGAGTCTTGCAAAGGTCTGTGACAAGCGGGCCGATGACGAATTCGGTGTAACAACGAACGCTTCGTGCTCAGCGGACCGAAAGAAGAAAGAAAAGAAAGGAAAACATGCCACACCACCAACTTCTCAATGCTGCAGCGGAAGTGGCTGGTATGTTGCAGGGAGTAGGGTCGAAAGGTACCTGCGTCAAGAATGTGGCACACCAGCTGCAACTGACCTTGTCAGACCTTTCGTGCTTTCGTTGCTGTTGGGATGGTCGACTTGGACGTTGTTGATTTCTGACCCTCGACCTCACGGGAGGATACGATAGACCGCCAAGGTATTTGCGGATGACGAGGAGACAACGTGACCTAGGCAGTGTGATGTGATAGTTAGATGTAAGCCTGCATCATGTTGTGGGCTGAAAAAAAGTGTAGTGACAAGGGCAGTATCTTCAACGGTGCTCCATCGCCAACCGTTGGAGATCTGCCACTTGGACCCTGGTCCGATACCTTGAAGGAAAGTCTGTGACGGAGATGGTTGAGTAAGCATCAATGAAAATCTCACCTCTGGATGTGCAATGCGGCTTACATCAACAAGCCCATACCGATAGTCAATGGTGAGCCCGCGATAGGATTTGCTGGCCACGCCGGCGTCCCTTGTGTGATATAGACAGGCGAAATGACCACTGTGCTGGGAACCTGCATTGCTCGCTCTGACTGGATCCGAAGACGGTGATAGTTATGGAGGATCTTGCAAATCGGAACGGGGGAAGCAAATCAGAAGCCGAGTTGTATGGTCGATCTTGAAGAGAAGAGAGAGAGAGCAGGATTGCTTTCCTTAGTGGCAAAAGGCAGCCGCAGGTTGAGATCGACTGGCAAGTCATTGGAAACAACCTAGGGTATTATTGAAGTTGACAGGTGGGTCGCAAAAAAAGCCGGACTCCAAAGATACGCGACAGAAATATACGGCTAGTGATAGACTATACTGACAGTCCGATAGTGTTCGAATATTTCTTTCACTACCGCACTCTTTAGTATGTAGAGAGTGCTTTGCAGTCCGGGTTATTTTGCGACCCACCTGGTTGACAACCAACAGACTGACTTGAGTGACAAGGAGTTATGACGGGTGTGACGAACCAGGATGTCGAGTCTTGTGGAGAAAGACGGCGTGGACCTGGGTAGGGCCAAGAAGCCAGTCATAGCGCGAGGACGGCTTCCGTCGTCTCTTGAGTGGTTTTAGGCCGCGGGTCGGAGGGTGTTGTGAGAGCATCACTGGCCGAGTCTGCCGCGCAGACCTTGCTATCTCTGGCCATGGCTTGGGTGAAGGACCGGCCAACAAATGGATGTCATCAGCCTTAACAGAGAGTGATATAGATGACCTAGAATAGCCACAGTAATTAAACGACCTTGAGTGACTAGGCAAAGCGAGAGCATTAGGGAACTCTAATACGTAGTCACGGTAGTATCAATGACAGCTACCAACGAGAAAGGCTGTGACATCGCTCAAGTTGGCGACGAGGCTTGATGTGATGGACGATCTGGTCGACGACTGGTCCCCATTGGTTGGCGGAAGACGCCCGCTTGAGGTATCTGTACATGCTCGCGTCTATCGTTGAAAAGGAAATACGCAGTACCTACATAGTAGTAAGTTTAAATCATGTCGGGGTTGTTTAACGTGCGATGTCGCTGAAGTAAGTGTATCCAGGATGCGTGCCGATGCTTTTACGTGCGTAGTAGTAGGCCTCCAGTAGAGGAAACATTTTGTGGGTGTGATGATGGATCAGTGAACCTGGAAGGAGCAAACCTGGTCTCGTGTCGATGCACATACTGGTACAGATTCACCCGCTATCGACCAGTCAAGTCACCTTGCCTCTCCATATTTCGTCACGTCTCACTCAGCCAGGCAGTTCGGCGACAGCGACAGCGACGTAATCATCGCAAGACATGAATGTCCTGGTCTCCAGAGGCATCCAAAGACGGCGGCACCCTAACGTTAGCTGGTTCCCGCCCATTAAGCATTACGTATACGCTTTAACTGTTGCACGGAACTCCACCTCCTCCAGGGAATGGCCTCCAGCTTGATCCATACACGGCAGATTCACTGACGAGATGCCCTGAGACTGGTCAGGCAAATAACGTGGCGGCGAGACCTGCGTAAGGTACGCTGAAGATGTCTCGGCCTGCTGGCACTGATTGGCACATGACAGCATTGACTCTGTCTGCCTCATAGCGACTCAACCATAACCATGGCGCTTTTAGAGAATCGAACAAGGACCCTTGATGACGATTGATACTGGCGCAGTGAGGCCTCGAGAAACGGGTGCCCCACAAACAGCCACCAAGTCGGAGAACCCATTCATGCGGCGGGCCCAAGTCCAGGTATCCGTACGGAGTACAGGTAGGTACCTTCAGGGCTCTCTAGATCAGCACGGTACCTGGCCTCGCCCGACTAAAACAGGCGCCGTTCATCAGAGATCAAAAAGCTTGGCAACAATCTCTTTTTCGCAAGCGTACCTGTCATACAGTCAGTCCGGACCAGCCCAACGCCAGCTACGGTAAGCACCGAAAAACTGTATCACCTATGAGGGGGCGGGAAAGACAGGCAGGGCTTGTCTTTTTATCTCGTTCGCAGGCTATCTTGGCTATTGGAGGATGCTGTTTGGTCAAGCTAATACTACCAATGATAGACACCACGTACCTTTGAGCTACTGGACACGACGGGATCGCCCACCATGAGCTGTACTACCGGTACTTACGAGCCGAGCCCACGGACCCTGAGGACCCACGATCTAGACCTAGAGAAGCGACCGACCTGATACCGATACGATACCAATACTATACGCGCACACGGCGCGCCGCTGGATGAGTGACCTCAGTCAACAGAAAGAGACGCTTCCATCTCACTACCGGGGTCTGGGGTTAAGCGGCCAGAGCCAGATGTCAGGGGAATGTCGTGACGGCCAAGACACACACGTCGACACCCTTGGCTCTCCGCTCATCCACTCAAAAACCTCCGGCTGCGCAAAACCTCGCCTCTGCCCCTGGGACCTGGCAGCAACAGATGCCCTTCTTGGGAAGATGGGCCCCATTCAAGTCCCCGAAGTTCCTGGGACTTTGCAGCGGTGGGTCATTCCCAAGCCTAGCAGACCCCTGCTACCTCAGTCTTCCCCTCCTCGTCCATCACTCTGATGCACTCTTCCGAATGGCTACGCGCTCGTCATCACCGACCGCCCTCCCCCAATAGCCTTCGAGTCATGGTATCCAGCAATTGGCAGCGCCTGAGGAGACGTCGACTCAGCCCTCCATCACGGCCTTATTGGCCCCGGTCAGATTGACCCTGGTCCTGGTGCCATGCCTGACCAAGGGCCCTCGTTCGCCGTCTACACGGCCCCGAGTGGGTGGGAGAGAGAGATGCAGATGCATGCACGCATGCACGCATGCAAAGAAACTCTTTACAGGATTCTCACAGTCCGCCAAGACAGGGGGTCCAAGAATCCGAGAAGAGAGAGAGGGTCGTTGCCTCCACCCTCGCCTTGAGTTCGGCCCATCCCGCCAACTTTATATGGCCCGCGTGCCCTCCTCTTCACGCGAGAGACGTCGCCTTTGCTGGTCGTCTCTTGTCTCTCTGTGCTGATCGCACCACCGTGGTGTTTCCTCTTGTCTGTCTCTATTCTGCCTTAAATGCTCATTGTGTAATACTCTGCCTACCAAGTTTTGTCTCGCTACTCCCTCGCCGTCACACCACCTCCAACTCTTGTATACAACCTTATTGCGCCTCTCGCCAAAACCGTCTCACATATTCGAAGCTGCCGACGACCGCCCGCTGTGTTATAGTTGTTGTACTGTAGCCATATCGAAGCCCGGATCGACCAAAGTTCCCTCACACCTGTCTTGTTCACTTCGACCAGTAACCGAGTATTCATCGGCCAGACTAGCGAGTCTTCTTGGTGGTATCGGCGCTTGCTGCGTCTAACACGCCGTGTCTACATCGACAACACGGCTTCCCGTCGGCCTTCAATCCACCATGGCCAACACCTCCGAGATAAACATGTGCCCGCCGCCGTTCTTCGAAGCCGGGCTATTCCCCGATGAAGGTGGATGTAAGAGTCTTATGAGCCACTCCATGTTGCCCCAGATCACCCAATTAACGAGTGTTCAGTTGTCAACGGGCGGCTATGCGAGAACGTGGGCCCCATTTCATGTTGCCTACCTTGTCCCATGACTGAATGGGTCTATCCTGACCGGTTCGGGACTTTGACTGAGACCGCGAACTGGGTTTCGCTCTTCAGCGTGATATGCTGCATTTTCTTGCTCCTGTCATGGGCATGCTTGCCGGTAGACAAGACCAACCGCCATTACCTAAGTATATGTCTGACCATCGCTGTCCTGCTCATGAATGTGAGTCCTTGCACCCATCGCTAGGTGTAGCAGGTTGTTAATGAAAAATGCAGATGGGCTTCGTGGTTCCTTTGGCAGCGCAACCTGAGCAATGCTACAACAAGATCACACCCCACAGCATGAAGACAAGCCATGTCTGTGGCGCCTCGGGTTCTTTCCTGCTCCTCGGGGGCTGGGCGGGTGTCATGTGGGTGTTTCTGAGGTCTCTATCCCTTCATCTTCAGATCTGCTGGCAGGTACTTGTTGGCCGGAGCTTCATGATCTTTGCCCAAGCAGCGGGCTGGGGAGTTCCTATTCTGGGCATCACCCTGGCTCTCGTCTTCAGCGGTGTGTCGTTCCGCTTTGGCGCGACATGTCATATCAACCACGCCAACAGCTTGGCGGACTTCTGGATTCCTCTTCTCCTTTTTGCCGGATTGACTGTCATCATCACCTTTACCACCTTTGGCTACTGCATCAAAGTCTACTTAGCAGCTCTATCAGACAACGGAGCGTCTTCCGAAGGGTCCAGTCTTCCCACCTACGCAACAAGCGTCAGGACCATGAGCCCGCGGCAGGCATATCGTCGAGTCCGTCGGGTTGTTGCACTCCAGTGGCGAGGAATTGCCATTGTTCTCATCATCATTGCCGATGTCATCTTCTTTTCCGTCATTTTCGTTTTCCAGGACAACGTCGTGCAATCCGTCACTGATGACCCCACAAAGGCCAGGGAATGGACCAGGTGTCTCTTCGAGAATAAAGGCGACAAGTATAAGTGTCTTGGCGAAACAGACTCGCTGGTTGTGAATGAAGCAACAGTAACTGCAGTTCTGCTTCTCCTTGCGGTATGTTGCTCTCCTATGATGAAGCTGAAGGGCGACTGACCATTACTAGCTTAACGGCATTTGGCTCCTTTTCTTCCTGGGCCGATGGTCCATGGTCATTGGGTGGTTTGATCTGGTTAAAACACCCTTTTCGAAGGGCAAGAAGGAGTTTGTATCGGTGGACGCTCGCGCCGATGTTAAGAATATCCCACGTTCGTACGAGATGCTCTCAAGAGATTCGAGCGCCGCGGTAACACCCATTACTCCAGTGAAGTCCCCTGAAGGCGGGCGAAGAACTCCCGACTATTTCGGCCGGACCGCTCGCTATCATGCGCCGGTACGATCCTTCTCGAGTCCCAAACCCCCGCAAGCATCATCGTGGGATGCCGGACAGACGTTTGCTCTACCGACGCATGACGAGATGAACCCACTGGGCATGAATCGAACATGAAAGGCCGTCGCCTTGCAACCGAAGACGGAAACCTACGAGAAGACGACAAACACGTCTGCACCCTTAATCATACATTCCAAGAAACCACACTGTTTCTCACAGGTGCCGAGTTTCTTCTGTTGGAGCCGGTGCTCCGACGTACTTGGCCATCGAGGCTTACTGAGAGGTTATGTCCTCGCCTTCAAAGAGGGCAAAACACCAATGACTGGATTTATTATGTGTTATTTATATGGGGGGTCTTAAGTGATGCGATAGCGAGGCGTTGACGTTTGAGTGACTGCGACTTTGGGCTTGTGCGAGCCACAAAAACGACGAGGAATACGCCAACGCGGCGACGAGAACAACACTTTTAACGAGGACCTGGAACATCCAGAAGAAAAGATAATGATGAGTCTCTGACTCGACATGAAAAACGAGTTTGTGTCATCAGACGCAACGCCTAATGAGGAGGGGATGACCTAGGTGCACTATCGGGTGCCGTGACGGAGCTTTCCTGCATGTCCGGTAGCTCCAGGACGCCGATGGTGAGGATTGGACGGCGGGAACGGGCTGTGAACTGCAATGGTACGGAAGCTGCGGATCAAGGAACCTTGCGGAGAGAAAGGCGTCAATCGCTCAAGTCCGAGGAGATCAGGATTGTACTGTAGTGCTAAGTAGCACGGGCTTTGTCGAGACCGCAAAGCCCCGAAACACTATCGTTTTGTAGCCTTGGATAACACCCAAACAATGTCCTGTCATGATAGACAATCAATCGAGGTATACAGAACCCCATTTTCGCAAACGCTGACCAACACGGCCAAAAGCCCAGTGTCTAGTCTTTGTTACTGACTAGAATGTACGATGAATCGTCCAATGCTGTTCTGTGTCGCGTGCTGCCTAGTCTCCATTAGCCACGCTCGTTGGTGCCTGTGGTCAGCTCGCCCTGCATGATACCCGGCTTGTCCGGATGGGTAAATCCCGAAGATCAGACCGAGTATCTTTGGAGCTCGCGTGAGAGGTATAATAGGCTGGAGGTAGCCCTCTGGAGAATTCTGCTTTGGCCGGGTTGAATCTGCTCTTACATACGGTCGATTGTCTTTTTATTTTCACACTGACTTTTCACCTTTCCGACCTGTCGAACTTTGTAACAACTACTCATTCGCCCAAGTAGTGATAGCTGAAACCCCATAGGCGACGAAGACCTCTCAAGTAAGTACGACGCAGCTGGATCTACCAGTCGACAAGCAAACCGCACCACATTTTATATGCTGAGGAAATGTTTGCCCAGAGACAATAAGCCCACGCGACCGAGACGTGACTACAGCTTCATCGGCATGGGTGGGGCGTACCGGCTTCCGGGTTTGCTCCGCAAACAACGGCCCCGCATCCTGGCGGCGGACGGCGCTCAACGGAGCCATCTGCTCGGCGACTGGACCGATGATGGAGATCCAAACAGAGATCAGACGGACGCTGAACCCACCAGGCCTTATCCGCACACATACTTTCCCGACTCGGAAAAGCCACTAAAGCGGAAACGGAGACGCGTTTGTTTTCGAAGCCGGCGCTGTAGACTCCTCCTCGCGGTGACGATGCTCTTCATCGGCGTCACATGGATCTACCGATGGCGCGTCGAGTCTGCCCTGCGCAAAAGCTGGACGCCAGACGCAGAGACGGAGCGCTTCAGTCAGACTCCACTGCTCCCGCCTCCGAAACACATCCAGATGGCGAGTTATAGGCTGCCACTGCGGACCAAGGGTCGCGATATTGTGGACGCCAGTGGTCGTCGCTTCAAGCTGGCCTCGGTGAATTGGTACGGCGCCAGCGATGAGCTGTTTGTAGCTGGAGGGCTGGATATTCAACACCGCGACGCAATAGCGCAGACCATTAAGCGGCTCGGTTTCAACAGCGTCAGGCTGCCATACGCGGACGAGCTGGTGATGACGAATCCTACTGTCGAACCGCGACACCTCCGTGCCAACCCCGACCTGGTAGGATTAAAGGCGATGGATATATTCCATGCCGTAGTGGAAGCGTTGACGAACGCAGGCATCGCCGTGATTGTCAATAACCACATCACGAGTGCTACATGGTGCTGCGGCGCAGATCCGTGCGACGCTGCGTGGGCCAACGACCACCTGGGCCCGATCTGTCGTGTAAAGCAAACAGAGGACGAATGGATTCAGCACTGGGAAGCCATCATGACGCCCCATGTAAACAACTCACTTGTCATCGGAGTTGACCTGAGGAACGAGATCCGGGGTTTGTGGGGCACGATGCCGTGGTCCAAGTGGGCGCCGGCTGCAACTCGGTGTGGTAACAGGCTCCTTCAGATGAACAGAGACTGGCTCATCATCGTCGAAGGAACAGAATCCTCCAACGATGTCTCTCACGTCTGCGAGCGTCCGGTCCTACTCGAGGTTGCTCACCGGCTAGTGTACTCTGCGCACGTATACGCCTGGTCTGGCTGGGGCAACTGGGATGGACGCTTCCTCCAGCGCGAGTACGAGTCCTTTGCGAAGACGATGCGGCACAACTGGGGATATATACTCGACAAGAACATAGCCCCTGTCTGGGTCGGCGAGATTGGGGCGCCGCATGAGCCGTCGGTCGGGAGCGTCAACTACTGGAAGCACCTGATGCGATTCCTGCGAGAGAAGGACGCCGACTTTGGATACTGGGCGCTGAATGCGCGCAAGCCAAAGGGTAACGCAACCGAGAGTTATGGGTTGGTGCAGGATGATTGGGCGACGCCGGTGCTGGATTACCGGATGAAGGACATGATGGAGCTCATGGCGGCATGAGATATGATGAATTGTAAGTCATCTGGGATGGGTTCAAAGGATCAGAAACATGTAAAGAAGAAGAGCTGTGAGGTGTTTAGCAGATTATACCAATGTAGCAATATATCCGAGAGCGTTGTTGGCACTACAGTTCACCATCAGGCGTGGGCAACTCGATTGGCAAGATGCACAAACAGGATCGAAAAGAAGAAGTGACTTGATGTATTGTTTATTAAGTACCAGTACCTACTAATGGATCACTATGTTCAATTTTGTTGAAACAGACTTGCCACATGAAGAGTTTTATTACTGTACTTTGTTCCTGCCTATCTTCTGATATCTGATACTGCGTCACGGCGCAAAGAAGTGGCCCTCTTATCGATAAACACTGCTGCAGCTCGTCGTGCCGCACCCCGCCCACCCTAACCTCTCATCATGAACAACTGTCACGCAACGTAACAAGCAGATCCCTCATTCTTCCCTACCCAACGATTACGTCTCGCTCTATATTTAACTGCGCCAGCATCTTTGCGGGACCCTCGAATGTTCACGTGTAACACCGCGGCGAGGCTCACCTCCGCGCATCCTTGAATGCTGATGGAAGGCCAATCGCTGTCCTGCCTTCAACCCTTCCAGCCAGTATCCGTGGGACAATGCCACGTGCAAACCGCAAACGATCGGGTGAGTCCCCTACATCGCACATGCCTCCTCCCCCTAGCATTCCATGTTCCCAGTGCTGACGCAGGATGCTTTGCGCTTGAACAGTTTGGCCATGGTGCCAAAGCGGCCATCCGGGATCGCGAGCGAGCTGCTTTTGGCCAGAGCCCCCAGAACCCCGAGATGCCTTTCACATGGCCCAGCGGCGATTTCGATGATGGTCCTGACGTCGGATCTTCCATATACCGGCTTGTCCCGAGCATGCAAAAGTTTAGAAACAACCTGACAGCTCTTTCTCAATCGTACAATGTGCGACCTGCCGACCCCTTCTCCTCGATACGCATGCGCAGATACTGATGGCCTGCTCTAGCTCTACCTTGTCGCCTACCAAGGCCGCATCTTTGTCTATAGACCCCGCACAGTCCCGGGTCAGGCGCTCCCGCGGCTCCCCGATCTTCAACTGAAGCCGAAAGCGAGCGCCGTCGCACGTTCCATTGGAGGATACCTTGATAATCGAAGGCCCCACCTGATCAACCACATTGTCACCGGATATCTTGGAGATAAAGAGGTTGTGGTGGCTTGTTATGATGACGGCGACGTGGTTGGCTACTACATCAAGGACATCGCCAAAGCTGTCTTCCCATGTGGGACCGGTCCGTCACATATCACTGTTCCCAAACTCTTCTTCCATGAGAATGTCGGCATCTCCGCTTGGGGACTGGCTGTACACCAAAAGTCCCGTCTCATTGCTGTTAGCTCAAACCGCCACGAGGTGGTTGTCTTTGCCCTTGCTTTGACTCCCGGGCTTGCACTTCAGAAGAAAGAAGCTCAAACTTTCGACGCTCGCAGACGCCTCCGTAATTGGAGAATTGTGATTCTACTGGGCCCAAACGCGGAAAACATGCCAAACGTTTGTTTTATCGACGATTCTCAGGGTCTTGCTCAGCGCATCTGCGCCATTGACATCAAGGGGACCACATGGCTAGCGGACATTTGGCAGGCGTCGCGAGGACCGATATGCATTCCCTCCATTTCTCAGCCTCAATTGAAAAGCGAGGAATTTTACCCGGCCCCATCGAGGTAAGTTGGAAGTGTTCAGTTCTTTATTGGCCAAAACTGACATGGCCTTTGCTATAGAGGATGGGGCATTTTCGCTCTCCACGAAAACAACTTTCTAAAGGTCAAGACAACTGAGGAATTGTTTGGCATACCTAATTCCGAAATCGACACTGTTAAAGGGCCTGCGTCTGGCGTCTATCCCTTGGTAAACATTCGAAACGCCGTTAACCATGTCCCCGATAATCCGTGTCAGAGGATACCCCCAACAGCACCAATCGTTATTGCAGGCCATCCTCATCTTCTATACCAAATGGACTTTGGAGGAGCAGCCAATGACTTTTTAGAAAGCGACGCTAGTGACGCCAGCGATGAAGATGAGGGCGAATTTGAGGACACCGAGGGCGGAAGCGATGGCGAGGAAGACGATGCGGAGAACCAGGCCGAGGATGAGATGCCCAGCGCCTGTGGATTCTCGCTCATCTCCATGGACGACACTAAGGAACATGCAGCTCAGAAAACCAGCGGCCATGATGATGGACCCCAGAATTCCTTTGACGAGGTCAACTTCACCTTGGATTGTGGCGACGTTAAGGATTTCAAAGAAAAGGCGAAGAAGGGTGTATTGACATATGACGTGGCGATAACTCCTCGCTCACCAGATATGGTCTACTTTCCGCACAACAGAAGCGTGTATGAGGCTTCGAGGGAGCATAGCAAACTGTTGCAGTTTCTGCAGTATCCTGCAGATACAAACAGAAACGAGCAGCAGCAGCCACAATCGCTAATGGCAGACCTAAAGCGGAATTTCTTTTTGCTTCGCACCTACGAAAAAGACATTGAGATGCGCACATTCTCACTCAGGTCGGAGTGGGACCCTTGGGAGTTTGGCGTGATTTGCCCTGACGCAATGAATTTTGGGTATTTCCGCGATCCAGGTCTACGCAATCACTTTCATGGGACAGGCCGACTAAACATGATTGCGCTTGCGCCGGAGCTCTCACTGATGGCGATCGGGTCGCCGACTGGGCGAGTTGTGATCTTGACGTTGACGCGCAAGGCTGTTCAGACGGAACACGACCAAGGGATATGGAAGCATGGGTTTCGAATCGAGTGGATACTGCCAAGGCGGTCCGATGAAAGAGAACACCGCAAAACCCTGCGACCGCTGCATGGGATGGCCATGGGCCCAGTACAGGCGGGCAATGAAGTCGGAGGCGAGCTCGGAGGTGGAGGGGCGGAGCTGCCACGGCGATATCGGCTGATGCTGCATTATCGCAACCACGACATCCTTTCGTATGAGCTCACTCGGGACGAGCAGACTGGCAAGGTATGCATATTTTGACGGAGTTTGCTTTTTAATTTGACCGATGGACGTTGTCTTGGGGCTCTGGCGTCTTGACTTTGAAAGCGACACAAAGGTTACTGGAAGATCGACACCTGGCGGGGACTGGCGTTGCATTTTTGGAGTTCACATATAGGTTACTCAAGCATGGACTAGAACGGATCGTGCTATAGCGTCTGAGGTATACATTACTTTGGTGTTTTTACGGGACAGATGTCGTCTGGTATGAGACTCATGAAGCGTACCGAACCGTGCGAACCTCATGTGGACTGCATGTGTGACGATGGGATTGTGGGGAGATGATGGAGACGCGTTCAAGTGCCAATGGAGACGCATTGACTTGAGACTTGCCACATAGGCTAAAGGGGGCGGCCTAGCAGCGTTGACAGCGTAGGAAACTGTTGAATGAATCGTAGATCGTTTATCGCTCATATCTGTAGCAGTGGAGCTTCGGTTAACAAACCGGAGAAGCTGGAGGGAGCTATGAGGAGATAGAGCGATGCCCCGCGGTTTCCGGAGCCCATGAGGCGGGGTATTCATTGCGAATGACGATAAACCCCATTTCGAGGGAAGCAGAATCATGAATAGGCATGTGTTCAATATGTGTTCAATCATGGACAGCAGGGCCGGTTGACGATGGACGGAGCCGGACCGAAGACGGGGGCTAGTTCGGGAGTGGTGACAAGTATGAATTAGGTATTTGAGTGTGGATACCGTATCTCGGGGTCCCGGGTCGGCGGGACAAATAGAATCCCCCCCGCAATCGCCCCGGGGAAGCACGAAGGAGATGAGGGAGAGGAAGGCGAGAAAGGCAATGAAGGGCTTCTAGAAGGGCGTGATGATAGCGAAGATAGCGGAAAATGGGGAGTGTGCAGGTGTGAAGGATGTTGCCAGGGGCCCTGCAGCACCATGACTATTTGCAATTTGTGTTGCTGATGGATGGAAGCCGCATGATTGGCCCAAAGCTGCGTAGAAAGATAAGACGGGGAAAAGCTTGAAGCTTGAATAGCTTGGCATCGACCGGCGCCACGGGAAGGGAGGCTGAAGTGCCCACGATGTGGTGGGTTTGACAATTAAAGGTGAAAACCTGGGGGGAGATGTTGTCATCTTGGACTTGCATGTCCAGATTCTCGTTTGGATCTGGGTTCGAGTTTTAGAATTCAGATGCAAAGATGATACGTGTGTGGTGAGATATCAGCAAAGGGTTGGCACTAGATGTGAAACCCTGAGATATTAATAATCGACCGGGTTTTTTTAATACCCAATCTCAGCTGGTGTGCGAAACCTTAGCAGAGGGACGAAGCTCATGTCCGAGATCCTCAGCTTCTCCTCGGCGGCCTCACGTATGTAGATGCTCTCCGCATGGTGGTGCCCAAGCAGGCAGGAAGCAAACCCTGCAGATGGATGATGAGGAAAGGAACCTGATCGACCGCGAAGTGGGTTTCAGTTCGTCACCGGGGGTTGAGTGCCGCGGCGGTTCACGGGCAAAACCTGTGCCTCCCCCCCAAGGATACGGTACGGATACAGCATCCGTATCCGCCGTCTCGGGAGACAAAGTCCATGTCTGGGGATTGTATAAAAGCCAAGCTTTTTTGTTTTGTTTTTTGTTGGAGGTTGCGGACAAGACGGGTCGATACAGCGCCGCGCCAGGGACCTGCGAGGGACTATGTAGCCAAGAGATCCATGCCGTGGCTTGTCGTCTGGTGGATGGTCTCGATATCGATCGGACGGACCTGGATATCCGGGAAAAGATGTGTCTCGACGCTGACCTCGACAATGACGGGTTCCAACATATCAAAGAGATCATCAATATCTGCTTCCCAAAGCATCCGGCAAAATTGGCTCAGATGAACGGGTGGCATCTGATTGGTCGCCAGGGATCGATGTGTCTGGGGTTTTAGCAATCGCATCGAATTCCATTAAACAACCTTTTGACTCACCGAATCGGCAGCAGGTACCGCACACAAGCCTCTCCTTCTCCCCCACAAAAGAAAGACAAGCACCACCACAAGCCTCGTTCTGTCTTGCGTGTCAGGTTTATTTCCAGGTCTTTTGATAAGAAGCCCTCTTCCGTCTCACGTGTCACTTGCGAGCTGTGACCCGAGGCGTGCGTGTCTCTGGAGCATTGACCAACCAGACGCGCCTGATTTGCCCTTTTTCTCTTATCAGTGTCTATGCTTTCCAGTGACGTGATAAAGTAACGGCATGTCTGATTAGAGCTCTTGTTCTTGGTCAAACTTGACTTGCACGTCTCTGTGTCTTTATTTTATTTTATACCGGTTCCAGAGATCATCAACCGTTGAATAGCCCATGAGAAGGGGAACGAACAGATGTGAAGAGCTCATTCGGTCAATCGGAAGGTGGATAACCGTCATGGATTTTCTCCTGGCACGGGCCGTGTAATATGAGTGAAAAGTCAATATCTTACTTGCGCCTGTTGCCAATGGTTGGGTTACAGCGAGACATGGCATGCTTCGTCCAGCACGGCTTCGTCCAGCACGGCAACCATACGCAGTACATACGTATGTTTAATCCTTAATAAACAATAAGCACCGAGATATGTGGTATGCCAGCCAGGAACATGCCAGCTCTTCACCTCGGGGACACCCGGATACGCATACCGGAGACAAGGGAGGGAAGGCTCACCAAGCTGAGGCTGATGATTCAGGCCTTCCTAGTCACATTGTAAGGATGGGCTGTGGTAGGTAGTAATGCAATCCAGCACCCTTACACATTGTCCATGGTAATAGCAAACCGGGAAACCTCTCTCTCCGCGGTTTTCTCTCTCTCGTCGATCCGCCGACTCGGCACTCTGGTCCAAAGACACCAACGACTTGAAGAGATTCTCATGAGAAAACGCCATGCTGTTGCTGAGCATCATCACGCGACGGTTGCCGGCTACGTATCTCTGAGACAAACCCCAGCCTCTCGGGCGCCCTTCTTAGCTCAGCTCTTGCACAGACACGAAATCTCGGTTCCATATCAGCACCAGCCAGCTTTCTCTCTCTCTAAAACAGGCAGATTTCTCCCCCATACTTTGTGGTTAGAGCTTGCAGCATAGAGACCCCACGCTTTGGGGGGAGCCAACCTTGGATCATGGTGAAGCACGTCAACGGCGCCCCCCGGGGGAAGCAAGCCATTTGGGACGTTTACTGATCCCCTAGCTTCGTCTTTCTCCAGAGGAAAAGAACCCCGACGACTTTATTCGCACCCTTGGGTGAAGTGACGCCCCCCCATTTGCGGCACACTGGACGTTGTTTCTGGATCTTTATCAGACACATCCATAAGAAACGAGCACATTCTTTCAACAATGCCTTGATTTAAATGCGTAGCTTTCCTGGAGAAAAGCTACATTGATTAAATATAGCAAAGGCGAAGCTTTCTGATACTAGCATTTGCAGGGCGTGCAGCCGGTGTGTCTCTAAAATGCGGACTCTGTCCGGAGGTCCGGGGAGCTTCGAGGACGGACCAGGGGAGGGGGGGGCGTGCCACGATCTGCTGCTGCTGCAGCTGCCGCAGGAACCAGCCGAGAACGGCGAGGAGTGCACCTAGAAAAAGAACCCAACAAGCCCGTGTAAGCGGTACCTGGGCGAGGGCTGCTATCTATCTATCTATGGCTGTACGTAGTACGTACCGATAAACTATGTGTCCAACTGGTTATGTACATGGCCCAGTCGACGGCAGGAGAGACCGGGGGGGTATCACAGCAAAGGGCCTGCTCGCTATCTATCTCCCATCTCTATCGGCGCCTCTATCTACTATCTCGTCTCCCATCTGCGGTATCTCTCCCTCTCTCGCGCGCTGTCTGCACCCAGGGGATCTGCAATCCTAGACCATGCCCACGCCATGTCGCTTCTCTTGGGGTTGGGGCGTCGGGCCATGGAAAACTCAGCCCGAGGAGACCAGAAGCGTCTGTTGATATATAGAGTCTTGCCCCGTCTCGCTTCCTCCATCTCGTCCCCCCGTCTCGATATTCATTCCCATCCGGAGTATTCGCACTCCCTAGTCCCTTCTAGTAATTCAATCCTTGTTACTTGATACTAGGAATACGCTTCACACACACGGCCCATCATGTCTTATGTTCACGTCGGGGCTCCGACAGCCTTCAACGGCACCGATGAGCAACTCGGTGGTGATTCCAGTATGCTCAACCCGCACACACGCACAGCACTCTCAACAAGATGAGCTAACCAGGGCCTCCCATCGCTCCGCAGACACCGAGAACCTCAACCAGTGGTACCAGTCCGGCGACCAGGCCTTCATCATCCTCAGCTCCTGTCTCGTCCTCCTCATGGTCCCCGGCATCGCCTTTCTCTACTCCGGCCTCGCTCGAAGAAAGTCGGCCCTCTCCATGCTCTGGGTCGTCATGATGTCCTTCTCCGTCATCGTCTTCCAGTGGTACTTTTGGGGCTACTCCCTCGCCTTCTCCCAGACCTCGGGCAACCCCTTCATCGGCGACCTTCGACACTTTGGCCTCATGAAGGTCTGGGGCGCCCCCTCGGTCGGCTCGCCTCTCGTTCCCGCCCTCCTCTACTCCTTCTACCAGATGATGTTCTGCGCCGTCACGGGCGCTCTCACGATCGGTGCCGTTGCTGAGCGTGGCCGGGTCATCCCCAGCATGGTCTTCATCTTCTTCTGGGCCACTCTCGTCTACTGCCCTCTCGCCTACTGGGTCTGGAACGCCAACGGCTGGGGCTTCAAGGCCGGTGTCCTCGACTACGCTGGTGGTGTTCCCGTCGAGATCGGCTCCGGTATGTCAGCTCTCGCCTACTCCTGGGTCCTCGGCCGACGCAACGAGAAGATGATGATGAACTTCCGCCCTCACAACATCTCCCTCATCACCCTCGGCACCATCTTCCTCTGGTTTGGCTGGCTCGGCTTCAACGGTGGCTCCTCTTTCGGCGCCAACCTCCGCGCTGTCATGGCCTGCTGGAACTCGTGCCTCACTGCCATGTTTGCCGCCATGACCTGGTGCCTCCTCGATTTCCGTCTGGCTCGCAAGTGGTCCATGGTTGGCTGGTGCTCCGGTACTATCTCCGGTCTTGTTGCTGCTACTCCTGCTTCTGGTTTCCTCGACCCCTGGGCCAGCATCATCCTCGGCATTGTCGCTGGTGTCGCCTGTAACTTTGCCACTAAGAGTAAGTTTTACTGCCGCGCTGTCACTCGAACTTTCAACTAACCACCTTTCCTCACAGTCAAGTTCCTTATCCGAATCGATGACTCTCTCGATGTCTTCGCTGAGCACGGCGTCGGCGGCATGGTCGGCCTCATCTTCAACGCCTTCTTCGCCAGCGGCTCCATCATCGGCCTCGACGGCGTCAACACTGGTGCTATCGGCGGCTTCCTCGACGGCAACTACGTCGTTCTCGGCTGGCAGATCGCCGCCATCTTGGCCTCTTCCGCATACGCCTTTGCCATGTCTGCTGCCATCGCCAAGATCATCGACTTCATCCCCGGTCTCAAGCTCCGTGCCTCGGAGGAGGCTGAGCTTCTCGGTATGGACGATGACCAGCACGGCGAGTTCTCTTACGATTATGTCGAGGTCCGCCGTGACTTCCTCGCCTGGAGCCCTCAGCGTGATGAGCCTGCTGAGGATGGTGATGTCCTCGAGCCCACACACGGTATCCAGGAGCACCAGTCCATGATGAACACTCCCAGTTTGTCCGACGCCCGCAAAACCCCTTCCATCGATAAGGCCCCCCAAACTGTGGTCCCCGAGAAGCAGGCCTAGGAATGGTCACAGCGGTCTTATTTTGCGAGTCATGTTAGCGGTTCTTGATATAGAATATGGTGTCTCCTTTATTTTCTTATGGTCGTTCGGAGTAGGCGGCAAAGGCGTCGCGGATCTATTTTCTCTCACGTGTACATCTTGGTTTTTAATACCCGCAATGGTAGTTGTATTTGGCTTTGGAAAAGCAACATGCAAGTCATTGGACGTACATAAGCATATATAGCAGGCGGTAGTGGAATCAGAATGTCCATATCTTTCAGACCTTAATATCGTCTAGTGAAATGTGTCTGATATTCGAGTATATATGTGACCTTTGCAAAACCTATATAACAACCCAAACCTGTAGATACCGACATCTACCCAAGATGTTATCGCCTCCCAGTTTACAACTGATATTCTACATGTTATACAGCACATCTGTATCGTACATTATCACGACGGAGGAGCACCGTCTGTGATCTTGCCATATGGTAATGATGGCCAGTCTCCATAGCAGGCATATTCAAAGTTGGCCTTTTCTGCCATCTCTTCCTGCACCTTAAGAAACGTGTCCAGCTCACACCAACCGTCTTTGCGATTGACGTCGCAGTCTGGAAAGCTCTTGCCCAGAGGAAGGGTTCGCTGATTAAGGACAAAGTGGATGTACTTGGTCTCCTTACCCTCGAGATAACCATTCCTTTCCGGCGAGACGGGCTTTGGCGCCTTAATAATCTCAATGTCGAGGCGGGCGCCGAACGGAGTGATGTGCGAGACGGTAAATTCGTGATCGCCAGGGTTTTTATCAGCTGGTAGCTCCTCGGCAAACTGACGGAAGCCGAACGCAGTCAAGATGGAGACAATGTTTGTGTCGTGAGAAAAGTCGAAGTAGAGACTCTGGTTCAAGGGGAACGTCTCTTCCATACCATCAAGTGTCGTGTTGATCTGAGAGCCAGAGTATCCCAGCGTATGGTTCTTGAGGCGGGCAATGAACTCCTGCTGGTAACCCAGACCGATGGCTCGCTGCAAGCTATCAGCAATGATCGGGCGAATGGACAATTTACTTACACCAACGGGACTATGGAACGCGGCACCGGAGGAAAATGCGAGATCAATAGAGTAGCCAAAGCCCTGCCACTCCTCGTAGGTAAATAGGTCGCAAAACCTGCTGAATCCATAGGCAACAGTCTCGTACGGACACATGTTCTGAGCAGCATAAACGTCTTTTGGCGTCCACTTGAGTCCTTCAGTCATGTTGTTGAATCGCGAGGTCGCTGCAGATGTGGAGTCAGTGTAGGTTCTAGTAACCTTGAAGCTAAGTCAGGTACATACCGTCTTGGAGATATTTCCCGACCCAAGTTTCCACTGGTGATAGATAGTCAGACTTGGCTGCGTTGGGGCAGTTGAGCCCTCCAGCAAGCGAATTATTGAACCCCGGAGCCTCAATGATGACTTCGATAGTGGCGTTGTTGGTCCTGATCCTGATCAGCAGCTGCAACACTCATTTCGCAAGGCTGTTGACATACCATTCGAGGCCAAAGAAGCCGGCCATCCAATTCTCGGCCGACTTGAGCATCCGATCTTGAGTCTAACATGAGTCAGTCCGTGATAACTTTGAGGCTCTGATGATAATGATATGAAGTAGACATACCGTAGTCCGGACAATGAGCTTGCTTTGAGAATTGTACAAACTACCGTACATGTAGCTATGCAATACGCCTGCAGCAGAGAGTCAGCGTGAGAGTCAAGTCTGACGTTATGTTTGCTTACCAGACTCGAAAAGCTCTTGGCGGCCTCTTGGAACCAGAATGCCCTGGCCCAGCTCGTACTTCCAATTATTGAGAAACTCCAAGGGCCCGTTGGTCTTGAACTTGCCGGAAGCGTTGGCAAGGCGCTCACCCAGGCCCACGACATTGGAGCCTGGAGTTGGGTATCGTGCACCATGGCGAGAGAGCATCTGAACCTGAACAATCTCGGCGCCCTCGGGAATAGGGTACTCGTTGACACCGAAGCCAGGTGAGGGAAAGTAAGGGCTCAGATAGCCCATCATCTTGAAGATGCTCTGGTTACCCTCCTTCATGCCCTCGATGGGGATGGAGGTCTGCAAGGGATCATTGGGGACGTAGGTAGCCGTGGGCTCAAACATATGAGTCTGGGCCATGAAGGCCGGCTTGCCGGTGGCGGTAGCACCGGCCCATAGTTGCGGAGAGGTCTGGAAATACTGTGGTACCCGGGGTGGGTCTCCCGGACATGAGCCGGAGCCGGAGCCGGAGAAGGCATAGGGGAGACTGAGGTAGAGGTTCGAGGCGAGGAGAATGATGACAAGGCCTGATAAGACGAGAATCATGTTCCGTTGCGGCCGGTTTGGCCCACGAGGGATGACAGGAGGAACAGGGGCCGCTCTCTGACCATTATCCAGACCGTCGGCCTCTTCCTGGTGCACGAGCTGGTAGCCGGAGGAATTGCCCGGTGCAGGCTTAGGCTTGGGTTCGCGCGGTGCTGATGACGCCGCCATGATGACGCACAGATGAAGCAATGCCTTGGTTATCAACAGCCGGGATAGGATCCGAGATGATGAGGAGCAAGACCAGCCTCTCCTCGAAGAGCAAAAGCAAACACCTCTGGATCAGAATGTTCCCCTTTAGCGCGCAGGAGGAGCCACTGGGGGGACAACAGCAGCAGCAGCAGCAGCAGCAGCGATAGCGGACGCGATTGCCCTGTAACAAATGAGCGAGGGTTGAACGACGGGCCTGCCTGAGCCGATTATAGTTTTCGCTGCTGCTGATGGTTGATGTTGCTTCTTGGTGATGCAGCGTTGAGAGAGAGTGTAGTAGGTAAGGTAGTAGCGATGATACGAAACTACCAAGGTATGTACTCCTTCCTGCCCTGTGAGGTGAGGTGGCACTTTCCACGCAACATCGAGAAGCCGAAACGAAAGGGGGGCCGTGCGCTGGGGGTCCCCGGAACGTTGCTGACAGGGGAACCACTAACTTACGTAGTAGATCTCTGAGGCAGCTCGGAACGCTAACCGTCAGCCAACAAGGTCGGGTGCAAGGGGTTCCAGGTCCAGTGCGATGGCAGCGGTTTCCTCGAGCTTGTCGAATTCTGCATTGGCTTGACTTGGCTTGGCTTGTCACGGGGAGTTCACACTGTTCTGACACTGTCTAGGGGATAGCTCGGCTGGCCCACTTTGGAACCGCTAATCTCTCTCTCCTCTCCTTAACCAAATTGTTTCCACTTCATCTACCTCGGACTCAACTCAAACTCATCCAATCTCATCTCTTCTCTCACAAGCTATGCCGTCGGGCTATTTCTCATCTGGATCCATTTTGATACATCATAACTCGCATTGGCCAATCTATCCAAAAACCGTTCACTTACGCTAAAACGTAAGGCGATGGCCAAGACTATGGATCTGGGAGCGGGGGAAGGACCACAAGAAGCCATCGGAGGTCCTCCGACAGCAATTGTTGGTCGATATTAATGAAACAGCTCGCCCTGCCCTGAATCTCCTGCAGCCATCACTACTGACCCTCTCGTCTCGTCTCGTCTCTTCTCTCCATGCTTACTCGTTCACCTTTGCATACACCGGGCTCTTTTACTACACGTCAAGACTTGCCTCCTGATCGTCTAAACCCGCCGCCCTCACCGCTATTGAATCGCAACCATCTCGTCTATCTCAATCAAGCAGCACAAGCAGAAGCCATGCAAGGCAAGAACGGCGGCGACGAAAATCATGCCCAGATGACGATGCGTACAAAGCAATCTTACCACTGTAGCGGCAACAAAAGCAAAGCCAGAGCTAGTCGTTGTCGAGCAAAAGCAAGCATAGTCCTCGTGCCGATGGGCCAACTACTGCCTACTCGGTATTCCGTACACCGCATCGAATTACGCCTCCTCTTAACGTTTGGTAGCATGATCTCCTCGACAACCAAAGAGCAACTGCAATGGAACTTGGCATTGACGGCCATCGATCCCAGTCTATCTCACCCCCACTAACAAGTAGACTCCAACTGCCAGCTCTTGTTGCGTCACTCCGCCCTCAAATCAGTTCGCTGAGATTCTCCCGCCCTTCCGGCACGGCCGTCTCGAGGCGCCCGCGCCTCTGCGGTCATATGCAGGCCATCCACCGCGACTGTGTAACTTTATCTACTGTAGATGCCGGTGTGTTCCGCCGGTCTCTTTCGGAAACAAAGTTTCTAAGCCACGACCCAAGTCTTAGACCCCTTGTTTCGTGGCTTCTTTCGATCTTCGTCACAGATGACGACCTGCAATGCCTGCATCGATGGCTCAACTAGCCGCAACATGGAGTCGGTCACCCAGCTTGGGGGTCCCCGGGCATGGCATTCCACTTCCGCCCTCGCCGATCCAGAATCATCACCCTGCGTTGTCTGAGCACAACTTCCCAAACTCAACAAGGCGTAAGATGCAGGGCCTGGGCTCGATCTCAGTTCCGAGTCGTCACATTTCACTTCCCAAGTCTTCCTGAGAATCCTCATCCATGAACTACTTGTATTCGTCTCAATTAGGTACCTAGTCGACTGAAACTCCAAAACCACAACTCATTAACCACAGGCCTATCATCCTGCGCTCCCGTCTTTTCTTGCGCCCCAATACCCAATACCAATACACAGGATCGACCAAGACAATCCATGTTACTTTTGTGACCAGGACACCGGATAATGACTTTTTCGATACCACAATGCACCGAGGATACCATGTCCATGCATGCCGAACTTTTGTTTACTCTCCCCAAACCCACTCGGACGCCAGCCCATCGACCCCCTTACCTGTTCAATGCACCCTTGTTCCAATCTCGTCATACTCGATCACCACGCTGAACTGCTCGAGCACATGTGCTCTCCCCCGGGTCATGTGGGGTGCGGGTACGATACAGCCTCAATTGGCATGAGACCTAAGGGGAAAGAAACCATCCGGCATGGGTTCGAGATGCCAGATCTTGGGTGCTGCTTCGTCAAAGGCGTCAGACCATTCCTGCCTCAGGTCGGCGGGAAGCTTCCAGCCAAGGTCATCATCCCGAAGTCTCATGCGGACCAGGTGTCGTCGTTCCCGGGGTGCCTGGCCGTTCACGAACCCTTCCCTTCGGTGTAGGATAGTGAGGTTGTTGATGAAGTGTATGTCTCCTGCCTGCGTGCCAATCTCAAGCTGGGTAGCCTTGGCGATGCTCTCAATGGCGTCTAGGGCCTCGATCTGTCTTGGCGTAACGGCTGGGAGGTCCTTGGAGCGCGGGTGGACGGCATTGCCCATCAGCGCCACTCGTCCAAAGTTTATAATCAATCTGCCCTCTTGGTGGAAGAGCACCGGCCTGCACTGGAAATGGGGTCTGTCGCAGCCATGCCATGTCAGTTCACCCTCGC
Organism: Fusarium zealandicum; assembly: GCA_013266195.1. Taxonomy (NCBI): domain Eukaryota; kingdom Fungi; phylum Ascomycota; class Sordariomycetes; order Hypocreales; family Nectriaceae; genus Fusarium; species Fusarium zealandicum. Next base: position 5,671 of record JABEYC010000655.1, on the reverse strand, counting down.
CCACAATCATCACCCACGGGAAGCCACTGGATTCGCGGCGTCACTTACATGGCAAACGGCCAATCAGACCGAGAGAGGGTTCGAATCATGTCGGGACGGCTTGCGGCTAGGACGTTATAAACGGTGTAGGCCGAAGCAATGATACATTTGCCTCCCGCCGCGGCTGTACTCCGCGTGAGCCAGCTGACAATATCACCGGCTTCCTCGTTGTGGAAGTTCTGGGGTACAAGTCAGCAAGGTCCCCTGTGTACGATCAGGGCAGATGCGACTTACAATGGGCGCGGTGGAGTGCCGATGGTGTCCAGCCTTGAGCTTTGACGAATTGTCGGCAACAATATGAACTGACGGGCGTGTGGGTTAGCTGTTGAGACGAGCCAGCAGCAAGGATCAGACGGTGGATATACGAACCCAGCATGTTTCCTTTTCGGTCTTGTCGACCATGGCGATTGGCAATGTACGACTGTATGCCAAGATACAACATCGACAGATCTTCGGTTGAGTGCTTTTGTGGATCCAGCCCACGAATGACACCAAAACCCTTGCCGTCATGGAGGTCTCGGCGAATTTTGTCCAGTCGCGGGCCAAGGGTGGGAAGGGGAAAGTTGTCTCGAGAGATGAGATCTCCGTCGAGTCCCAGCGCTGCTTTGGGATTAGCCATGAACGCCCTACGACTAGCCCATGCCGTTGGGAGCCACCAGAGAGGAACGCACCTTTGAAGTCCCGCAGAGCATTCTCGGCTTCCTGCAGATCAGATTCACTCAGAGTGTGGACGTATCCCGACTCGTCCGCAAATTGGGACCCGGTCCAAGCCATGGGCTCGTTGAGATACCTGGGCCACCCTTCGGGAACTCCTGCCGGCGCGTCTGCCACGCGAGCCGCACAGCCAGAGTATGCCAGAGTGGGTACAACGGCCGGGGCTGGGCCAATGATGGGCCCAACCATGGAAGATGCCATCGTGGGATTTGCGTGAGGGGGTAGCTGGCCACTTTGCCTTTGGATCTTGATGCTGAAATGCCCTTGTCAGCTCACCGGTCCAGATTGGAACTGAGAAGGGAGGGGGGATCAAAACCTACAAGAGGCAACGAACCGTTGTCAGATGCTCGTCTAAGACAAGATGTGCAGATATCAGGTGTTGGGTTGCGCTTCGAGGAGTTGCGGTATTGATGAAGAGATGTGTGGGAGAGACGGAGAAGACAAAGCTGCAACGGTGCGAGACGTGTTGCTTAAATGCCTTGGATCATATCAAGAGACGAAATGGAAGGCAAAGAGGAGAGAGCTCGTTGATGATATCCCCGGCTCTGTTGTCAAGTGCGTAGGGCCCAGATGACGTTGGCGGCGCAGGCAACGAGAGAAGCGCAGGCACTTCAGGGACAAGCAAGACAATGACGAAGAGCAAGTTTTGGACAGGGAGAGAGGAGGAGAGTACAAGGAGAAGGAGGGAGGAGAGGAGAGAAGGACGGCTGCGGCGGATAGAGAGAAAGAGAGGCCGTTCATTGTGCAAAGAGGCAGGTCAAGGAGAGCTTTTAACTATTATAGTCGTGCGGGAAGGGAGATGAGAACAAGGCGAATTAGGTAGGCCTGAGGGCCAAAGCCCATTGTACATCCCTTTTTTTCCTTCTTCTCGTCATTACTTGGATCAGAGTTTTCAACTCCTGTTTTTTGTTTCTCCTGTCTATATCTTACTTACACAAGCAGCTCCTACTGGGTTATGGATGAGCCTGGGATCTTCGGCTACGTACGTGCTTATGATGGCAAACCGCAGATACCTAGTACACGACGCAACAAAGTGGGAGACCAGACCCTCGCCTTCCGTCCAGACCACAAGACCCAAATTGCAGGTATTCAACCGGCCTTTGCGGGTGAGTGCCTGGTGCCTCGGTACGCCAGGCGGGAATCGGAAATCACAGACGAAGCAATCTCGAGCGGCGTCAGCTAGAGGAAACCAACTCGGCCAGCCGTCTCGATCCTACCACACCGGTTTGCGGAAATGACTTCTCGGCCCCCGGAGCCCTCATTCCTCGAGGAAACAAACTCTTGGGGAAACTGGTCGTCTCCGCATCGCATAATCCCCCCATCGGTGGTAGGCACTAAAAAAAGTATTTGTAGGAAAAGAAACGACGGCTTTTCTTAAGCTAACGGTGTAAAAAAAGTAAAGAGCACCATCTTTTTCTTACTGCCGGTGGGTGGCTTGCGGAACTCTAGCGTCTCTCTACTTGACACGACGGGGGTGATTTGTGGACGGCTTCAAAGGCAACGCCAACCTTGTTAACCTCTTTGTCTGCCTACGGGTGAGTCTAGCGCCGATCAGGTGGAACTGGCGGAAGCAAGGTCACCGCTCCCATCGTCAACGGTTCACTTACCGCCAAACTCTGTCCCACCGTGACACGGCGTTTGCTAGCATGCTCGTCCCCTTCTCGAGCATGCGTAATATACATAGGTAGGTATTCACTGCTCTCACAAGCTTGCATGTCGTTGACCGCGGTCCGTGCTCGCAGGCAACGCAGGGAGCGTGGTGTCTCGGGCGTTAGGTCACCCAACTGATATCGGACGGGACTGTATGGATACCCATGGCAATCGAAAACAACCAAAACACCACAACCATGGACAACCCTCCCAGCAACAGAGGCCCCTGTAGACCCTGCGGGCCCGGACAAGCAAGGGCCATGCATCTAGGCGTGTCTCATCTCGCTGTCTCTCGCGGGAGCCACAACACACAGTGCAACACAGAAGCGTTGTGCTGCCAGCCAGGCTCGGCCCGCCCGGCATGTCTCCGCGGCGCCGTAACCAAACCATATAAACCTTCGACTGCCCCTTGTGCATGCGTGGAACGATCCGTCAACGCCGCAACCCGTCCGTCGACCGCTCGGTCAACCTCTCTCGGCTCCTACCTGTGGCGAACCGCTTTCTTATCCTCACCGTGGTATGTAGATCTTCTTGTCGTCATGTTACCCTCACCTCAGTTGAACTGTCAATCGTCTTGCGCCGTCGTTTGTATCCCCGGGATCAACGCCGTCCACAAATGATCCCGTTCCGATATCGCGTATCATGGCTTTCAGTGCAGTTCGAATCTGTTTCTCTTTGGCTGTCTGCCACATCCCCGTGCCGGTATCCCTTCTCATATGCTGGGATAACGGTCAATATTCCCCCAACCCTGCCGTCATCCGGTTTTGTCTTCCTTTTCCCTACCGATCCTGCTTCACAAATACAAACATTAAGGGTACGAGAGCCGTTGCCATCCTGGTCATCGTCGTCGTCATCGTTATCGTTTATCATCGCCCGTGAGCCCTTGTTCACCTCGAGATGCGATCAATCTGCTTGCTCGACACGGTCCGTTCCACCTAATCCCGCCATGTTCAGGAAATTCCCATCCTTTGTCTGCACTCTGAGCCTTCTTTCTCGTATGCCTGGCCTCGATGGGGACGCCTCTTGACCTCATTCAGTCTGCTAAACGGCCAATCATATCGTTGTTCGAGGCTGCCAATTTGCCTCAAACAACTGACTGACAAAAAAGTAATCATGCTCATAGGCGGCTGCATTCCGGATCTCTTCCCACTCCAGCCCTGATGATGACATATCACATTAGCACTGCATCAAGAACTTGGTAACGGAGAGACAATAGGCGGGAACCCAGGGTCGACTTACGGTGCCGCTTGGCATGACTGCTAGTGCCGTGGACGAACTTGATCTTTTCCTCGTCCAGGCCCGCCAAGGTTCGCAGGTCCTGGTCTTTACACTCTTCGGAGAAGGGGTAGATGCCCTTGTTGCAGTAGTGGAAATGCGCCAACAGGATATTGGCCCCTAGTTGACAGCCACAAAGGTTAGTGTCCATCCACATGGCCAACGACAAGAGTGGCGGCTTACCGAGATGGTATTCTTTCACTTTCTCCTCTCGTGCAAATCGTCGCTGGGTACACATTAGATATTGGCCTTTCCCACGCTTTACCGAATCGGTCGCCTTTCTCAAGGTGTGGTGCTCACCTTGATGCCATGCTTCCTCGCATAGCCAGCATCGTGCGCAGTGATGAGAGATGTGTTGTGCAAGAGAATGAAGATTACAAGGTACGTCACAAGCCACGTGCTCTGCTTGTTCTTCGACATCATCTTCTGTAGTTTGTCCAACAGCTCTCTGCGAAGTCTCGTCTGGATGTGGTGGATCAAGATAAGATCCAACTGAGCACCAAGCACCGGCGGAAGGGGAATCATGCCGTGATTTGGGCTCGTCTCGTCCAGGATATCCCGAGTCATGCCAAGCGTCTCCTTTCCGACAATGAAACTTGATCTCGTTGTCAGGCGGACAGACATCCACAACATGAGTGTGTGGTTCAGAAGCTCTATGCACTCCGGTGAGGTCGATGGGTCCTGGTATATCTGCCAAGCGCGTCCATATGTTTTCCACAAGAGACCATCACGGGGGCCAAGTAATCTGCCGAAAGCGTCCTTCATGCTATCTCGAATGTGGTCCATGTACGCTTTCTTCACTTCTTCCAGATTCACCAGTGCATATGGCGGGATCGAGACCGACCTTTTAGTTCCGTTATGATCCCAAGTGCGTTCCAGCTTGTCGCCTGCTTGGGGGATGAATTGTCGAACCTGGACTTTGACGCTCTTATTTGAGAGCCCTTCCGAAACATATATCGTTCGAAGCTCGTCAGATGCCCAGCCTTGTATCAAATCCGAAATATTGTTGCTCCACCTCCGCGTCCATTCATAGCCAGGGACCTGACCGGGCTTGAAAAGTCGGATGTCTGTGATCTTGTATCTCAGACAAGGAAAACGTCCCGCCCTGGAATTAGAAACCTTTTTGCAGGTTAAGCATGGCCCTCCTTCTTCTTCAGGATTGTTCTCGCACTACTCGGGTCTGATTAGCATCTAGACATATCAAGCCTCATGGAGTAGCCTTGGACTGCCGGTGTGCCGGTCATACAAGCAACAGCCTTCCTCCTACTTACGCGTATTCTTTGCATTCTGCATCTGATACAAGAACCTATCTTCCGGGTTTGGGCCGTTTGCTCGCGAAGGTTAGGGTCTTTGAAAGGACCTCGCTTTCCGCCTCGTTGATTGGGTAGAAGGATGTCAAAATTGGGATGCTGATCCAAGAGATGAACTTCAGACCAACCATTCTGCATGATGTCCTCGCCCATTTGCCCCGTCGGGCCCATTCCATACTGAGAAATTTCCCCGGCTGTTGCCAAGCTGTGCTGGGGGATCGCCGTAGTACCGACAAGGTTGGGATCAGAGGCATACTGCATTTGTGGAAGATTTTGCGCTACGAGGTGCTCGGCGGGCCTCATCGGTTGGCTTTCCAGCTGGAACTCCTCTTTCAGAGGCTCGTTGGCGTAAAAGACGCCTGTCGATAGGTGATGTTGTTGACTTAAGCCGGCGCCACTGGTCAAAGGTGCTGCCAGCTGTGGCTCGTCCGGCACAAGAGGGAAGCCTGTTAAAGGGGTGATGTTCAAGCTAGGCTGCTGGTAGTCGAATGCAGGCTGTTGCTCCATGCTTAGAATCGCATCGCTATACGGTTCGGATGGAGGAAGTTGCATAGATGGCTGTTTCTCTGTCACATATGGCGTGCTTGGGCCAGGAACCAGTGGTGGTGCACCGTGAAGCTGTTGGTAACCTTTGGGACAATGTCAGCCTCGAGTATCAGTATAACACAAGAGTGCCGCAGCCT
>JABEYC010000654.1:0-13453 GCA_013266195.1 Fusarium zealandicum | reverse complement strand
CCTGGAGCATGGATGCCCCTGACGCTGGAGTTGGATTGCTTGATGGCATCGTGATGCCCGAGATGGCTTCTGCTGATCTCGGACTGGAAGCTGCGGCTCTTGGGGTCGGGAATGACTTCTTTATTCCGGAGCCGCATCTGCTCACTGTGGCCCCTTCTCTCAACCAATCAACACGACAAACATCGACTCGTATTCCTCCTGCTACAAACACCAAATCTCCCTCCATTCCTGGAACCTCGACCTTTTCTCTCCACCCCTCACCGACATCCTCCTCCCCCTCGTCCTCATCTCGCAAGCGCAAGCAGTCCTCGGACGAGGACGACGAGTCATCCGCTGCCGCCCTCAAGCGCCAGCGCAACACCCTCGCCGCCCGGAAATACCGACAGAAACGTCTCGACCGCATCTCGGAGCTCGAGAATGCCCTCGAGGCCATGAAGGGCGAGCGGGACGACATGCGACTCAAGCTTGCGAGGAGGGAGGCCGAGGTCGATGCTCTCCGAGAGATACTGGGCAAGAGGTGAAGGGGGAAATACATTGGCTGGGAAAACATTCAGTTCATCATCAAAAGTTGATATCGCGTCTTACGGGAGAGAGTTATTGGAACATCCCCTTCGGAAACAAAGAGTGTATCGAATCTATTATTAAGCGGTTATGGCGACTCGGGGTCTTTGGGGCAACTAGAAGCATGATGCAAACGGGTTAGCTGTCTTGCACATCCAAGTTTCCCTTTGTTAATATTAACATGATTTATATCTTGCACCCAATGGTCTTGTAACCAATGGTGAATGTCCGTATGTCTTCAGACGATGTCGAGTCTTGCTATTTCTTCGGCTCATGCGACTCATGAGTGATGTCGGATTCCGTTTCTCTCTTCATAGACACTTATGGGGAAAGGGAGTGTGTACAAGCTGAATTGCGACTTACACTTTTTACGTTGTTTGTTTGTCTGCGGGATGATATTACGAGGCTTGCTTGCTTGCTTGATGGTGTCTGTCTCATCACATCCAACTATGCCTCTACATCCAATATATACCCAAACCTCATCCCCCTTGCCCATCCGCAACACCACAAACACCCACAAGTCGCAGAACCATGAACTCGAGTCCCCAGTATCCTCATATTATGGAGCGCCTCTCTTTGAGTAAGAAATGATTCATCCTGAGCAACACACACTTGGGTAAACATCGACCTACCTACACCTTTCAAGTCGCCGACCAACACCTTGGAAACCCCGACCAATGGATATGTCTGGTTGGGAGTAAAGACCTCGGCACTATATCGTGACCTAGTGATCCATCGAGGAGGTCCGAGAAATCATGAGACTCGATCCCTGTAACCTGAATGGCTAGAATTAAAAGTATTTTTTAAAAAATGTTTTTGCATATAATAAAGTCTGGGCGGTCCTCACTATGTCTTCGCTTCGATTGAATATCGAAAATGTAGTTAAATCGGTGATTGATAGTAGCATCATGTTTCTTCGACCCAACTGGGGGATTCTTGTGATGCACCTTTGCTGTGGTCTGCCAGTGCATCGCGAGATCGCTTGCACTGTGACATAGCGGGAAGTGGGGCATCGGCGAGAAAAGGTGGGGAGCCTTATCGCTGAGACAGGCACGCATCAGGATGAGCAAAAATGAGTCATATCAGGGATTTCCTCTTTGGGAAAACGGTTAGTTCCGCGCCGCCTCGGGGTAGAGACTCGATTGATTGTAAAGTATGCTGGGTATAATGAAGCATTTGTCCCATGCTAAACGTCCCTTTTTATATTCTTGTTCATATTCACTGTGTCTTTTATCGTGGCGTCTCTCAGTGGTTCATGCCGTGATGCTGTGTTGGTGAATGACTCCGGCCGACTCGACTGGCGATTTAGTCTTGGAAGGATACGGCCGTTTCGTGTGGACTTACACCTAGCCTATAGACTTACATAGGGCATATACGCAACACTCGACGGCAGGACACATCTTTCGACTCTGTGGTATGCAATAGACAGTCGATCTCTCGTCGACCCTCTTGCGCAGGGCCTGGATGGCTTACAAAACTTGATCCAAGTCATGCCCACGAAACGTCCCTCAACAGACAACGAGAGGTGTGATTGGGGTGGTGTTTGCCCACGGCTATCAACAAAAGGACCGACACTGCAGTGATGCCTCCAGATTGTATCGACGTCCGAGACGGTTGTGTGCCCAGCATTCTCTGTGCTAAACATGCCGCGCTTTCCGAGGCCGACACCCATACCAAGCGTCGTAGTTTCCCCTTTCGAGGTCTATCTTCACCCAACTCTCATGACCTGTGAGGGAGAGTGACCCCTTGGACATGCTCCGCCGACATCGACACCCTCCGGATCAACATGCATGTTGCCTGCAGATGGAAGCTGTCAAAAACGTGCACAGAGAACCCGGATGTGGACTTGATAGCTCTGCTTTTGCACTACCCCCACGTACTGATCAAAATATCATCTTCAACTCGTCCTCGAGATCCAAGGTAATTGAGACCAGCCTCGAGAGCAGGTCAAAGGAAGTAAACTGCTTTTGTTCTTCAACTCATGGATCTAGAAGGACCAAGACGCCACATTTCATCATCCTCCACGGACTTCCGTGTCCTAGTGCCCGGCAATGCTTGACAATGGCTGGGAGAGACACGACTTGCACCCTTCTCCAACGTGAACTCGTAGACCACATCCTGGTATCCTCCAGCATTCTCCTACTGCACCCCCTAAGGCTTGGCAGAGTATCCTTCGCGCAAGGTGTCTGCGATGGAAAACGCGGCTCGTCACGCGTCCCGCCTCCGTCGCGGACTCTTGACTTCCGCTCACCATGTCGGCCCGTCCCTTGAGCCCATTCGCTGCTCTTCACCCATCGTGATACGAGGCCGCAACGCCCGTCGAGGCTCCAGCCTGCCCCCAGAGCTCAAAACCTGGTCCGAGACACACCCATCAAAGTGTCACCTGCGCTGTCACCAACCAATAGTTGAATTTAAATCCAAGGGTCTCGTTGGGGGTACGGGCCATGCGGCTTGGCTTGATTTCTGAAATGTTTTGTTGAGGGCTAACGAGCAAGTGAGGCTCTGGGCGCAATCCTCCCGCCAAGAAAAGGCCCCCCGACAAGTGTTGCCATGAATCGTTTCAGACCTCGTGAGACACTCAAGAGAGCCTAGACTCGTAGTCTTTCATGGAAACCTCTTTGGTGCAACAATAGTTACGTCATAGTTTATCATGATACTCTGATCTTGTTCTGAAAGGGGTTCTTGCATGGTGTTGCAGTCGACACCAGACAAGATCAGATGGGCAAGGGTCGCAACGATCTCGGCACCTTCGGGCCCTAATTATTCGATGCCGGCAGAATATAGCAAGGCTAAAATAAAGACCGGTTCTTTATCCAGGGAGCAGGATGTGGCGGCCGTTTGTGCGATCGTCGTAAGGGTCCTCACAAAAGGGAATATGTGGACTGGACCCTAGGACCCGGGACGAGAAAAGGTTCAATATGTCATGGTACCGGAGATTTGTCGCCTGTCGCCTCTCCTAGAGACCATAATAAAAGCGAACATCGGTCATTCCAAGCTTGGCGACGTCCTTGAGACGCGTCAAAGGGGGCAAAGATATCTGAGCCGCAACGAGGTGTGGAAACAAGACTGACGACTCCGCCGGGCTTCCGGCCGGAGGATGTGGGGCAGGGATCATGAGATTCCTTAACATGCCTGCTATGCGGTCCGGCCAAGGAATAAGTCGATCTCCCCAGCTCCATGGGTGAAAGGGTGTGGTGGCTAGTGTCGACATATCAGGACGATCGAGGCGTGCACGAGCGCGGGTGCTTCACAAGAGGGTGTCTGCTGCTTAGCGCAACACTTGCCGAGCGCTTAATCCGGAAGAGAGACACCGCTAAGCTGTTCAGAGTTGACGTCTCGTGGCGGTGTTTGGCGGCGATTCAGGCTTGTGAGGAAGTGGAAGAAGAGGCAGAGATACAGTACGGCATAGTACCCCGTAGTAAACTCAGTTTCTCGGAGAGAGGGGCGGGTAGAAATTCGACAAGCCGCCACAGGTGAGAAAGGCTGTGGAATCTGGGGACGCTGGTCAAGCCACTCGACAGACCAACGCTCATCGTGACTGCGTGACAGCCAATAAGTCTACACGAGGCTGCGACTAACGGTGTGCACTAGCAAGCTAAGCCAGAAGCTAACAGGACATCAGAGCCAACTTCCAGCCACCAGGGACGCTCTACTTGAGTAGTCAGGAGTGTTGTAGAACTGAGGAATAATACGAGGGCGCAAAAGCCGGTGTGGCTGGGAGCCACATACGATACCCAAGGATATTGAGGCGGTTGAAGAGGCAGTTGGAGAGAGGGTGTGGTAGAGTTTCGGGAGCAACGAATAAACGAGGGCGGTTTGAACGATGGTGAGACTGGTGATGGTGGTGTTGGTGATCACCCGCTTGAGACAGCCAAGGCTGATGGCTGACTCAAGGACACCTCGCTCGGCTCGTGGCGTAACATGGGGCCAAGAGTTGGAGGACGATCCGTGCGGCTGGTCTTTGGCTTGTTCTCTGAGCGACCCAGATCTGAGCTTCTCAGTGGTGAAGTTCTCATGCCCTGGCTAGAAAAATCGATAGACTGGTTCGTGGATGGATCAAGGTCAAAAGATGACTGGCTGAGCCATATCGAGTCTGCAAGGTCGAATGAAACTCTCAACCCGCCTACAGAGAGGCTGCCCCGTGCACTAAAGCTGCGAACGCCTGCGAACAAGAGCATCAAGAACGAATTAGCTGAGAGCTGAATGTTGAAGAGCCGAGAAGAGACAAGGTTCTCTGACGCGATGTGAAGCCGCAAGACGCAAGTGTACTGGTGATTGGTCCAGGGACACGGCGGATGCACCCAGAATGTTACTGTGCAAAGATCGATGCCTTTCTCGGCCTTGCGGAGACTGTTCAGACGTTAATTTCTTGTACAACAAGAATGAAAGAGAGCCCCTGATAGCAAGATAAGACCCTATGACGGCCAACCGGATACTAAACGGCGGAGACGGCGGCATCGCGGGATGCCTTGGGCGGGGAGTGGAGATTGACATGGCCTGGGATGGAACGAAGCGAGCCCGAGTGAGGCTTTGACGGGAAGTGATCAGGCATATGTGGGGGCTATTGGAGAGGTGTGGGTGAAGAAGCTGGGGATATAATGACAAGGGTAGACGACGATGGGAGAAGTCATGCGGCAAAGGTCGTGATGAAGACGATGCTTCTCCAAGCCCCCAGCATCTGGCTTCACCCGGGAGTTGACGGGAGGCGGATGGCACCCACACACATACATGGTCTTTGGCTGAAAGGGGTATCCCGCTTGGGTGTGTGCGCGTGCCCACGCGTTGTATCGTGGACAAAGTCGTACTTCTCAAGGGCATGGATATGGCGATATCGATGTTGGAGTTGAAGTTGCCCGCTGCGGGGCTATTTCTGGTCTACTTGGAAGGATCCACTTGACTGAAGGGCGCCCGGGCCTCCACTACCTAGGGTGGAGGGGCACCTATGGAATGGAGCCCGTCCATGGCAGCCTCGGGGTCCCCTGTAAGCGCACTGGCCTCGCTCTTGATTTTAGGGGACTTGTCCACTGTGTAGAGGTGCTGGAAAAGCATGGATGGAAGCGCCCGGGTGATTGCCCGCGGGCGTTCATTCCGTCGGGCTAGCCCAGTCTCGACGGGATCCAAGGATCCCCCTCGATGCTCTGCAGGCCTGCAGCAAATACATACATGCAGATGGGATGCAAAATATGTATCTAACTCAATCGCACTATTTTCATACCTAGCTTTCGAGCAAGTGGAATGTCTCTCGCACCTTGATGCGACAAACTCTCAGACCGCACGACTAGGTTCCAGTTTGAAAGAACAGACCTGGGAGGCTTCGGGGACAAGACGCATGCAGAATTGCGCCATTCAACCTACTTGCAGAGATGGACTGACGTGACACCAGCAACTGGAAACATGGGGACTAGGGCTGGTAGCTGGACGACGGATGAGACGACGGTGTTTCATCGCGGAGATACTCCTGTTGCCGGGGTTTCCTCATCTGGTTCCTGTACGAGCTCACGGTAGCACGAGAACAACCAAGCCAAGCTATTTGCCGATATTTAGTCGCCGGAACGGGCTTCAACTGCAGCAAATGTCGCAAATATGAAGGCATGGACAGTCGTGAAAGGCATTCTAAACAGATCAACAACCCCAGAAAGTGACAGTACTGCATCGCCACGGCAAGCTGCGCAAGCGCAACGCGTTGCAGTCCATAACGAAACGGCCCTGTCTAGTCTGGGATAAGCAGAGACGACAACTGATTGACCATTGGGAGAAGCTCCTGTACGACGCTCTGTGGATGCATGAGGAGGCGCACATGGACAGGCGGGCAGGCCAGGTTGGGGATAGACGCGAACTGCCTTGATTGTCGAGACGGCAGTGAACGGTTGGTGGGCTTGGAGACGCAGCTGAGACAGGCAGGGGTGTGCTTCTGGGGGTCTCAGTCTACAACCTGATGCGAGCAGGCATGGCTGCTCAAGACCATCTAATTCTAGCCCAGATTGATGATGCATTGATATCTGGATATGGAGGCCACGGCATTTCAGATAGGGGGGTTTGATAAGATGGATTCGAGACAACAACCCCAGACGAGGATCCCATGAGCGTCACTCACGTCAAATACGAGAGGCGATGCAAGATTATCACGGACGGAACCCTGGATATCCGGCTCTTGGAGCCTTGGTGGGGATCATGTAAGTGGGCGAGTGGCCGGACCAGACGCCACTACCTAGATGATCGTCGACGACCCTGACAAAAAGCAAGCGGGATCTCTGTTCTCTCAGCTCCTTGAAAGTGTACCCGACAAGGGATGGTATGGGTATTCTAACATGTCGACATGCTGGACAGCGGCACAGCATCGGCATGTATAGCGAGAGGTGGATGGACGGTATCGCCGCCACCCAGATTCTAGAGTGCGGATGGGCGAGCCTGGATCTGGGCGCGACCTCAACGCCATCCGGGCCCGAGCGAGCGTAGTCTTGACCGACCTGATGGATTCGACGGGACGTCCCTTAGGATTTGGAATGCGGCATGGCGGTAGGTCATCGAGTCTAGGGGCATGAGGCTAGAGCGAGTTGAGATCCTGGACGGGCTGAGATGCGGTCCATGACCCATATGTTGAGGACGATATCTTGCAGGGAGCGCGATGCAACCCTCAATGACGGGAGAGTGCATGCAATCAAGAAATCAGCACTACAGATGGCGTGTGTGACCTCTCCGTGGTCTGATTCCCTCACAGCCTGCCCTTCTGATGGCTCATTTGGGATATCCCACAGCAAATAGGACAACAAGTCAGGAAAAGGCCACCGAGACGCATCAAATAACCTGGAAGTCTGATTCCATGGCTTGCCGTCCAAAGTACATGTTACAGTTTTCGCAGTGTAAATGTAAATCCAGTTCCTTCTGCATGTTCCATGCTCATCCGCAGTTAGACGAGGCGTAAAGACTCTAGGCATTCTAGCAGACCCGGGGTTCTAGACGCCCGGACCCTGCACTTCGTGTCTCTCTCCACCACCAGCCAAGAACGAGAGGAGAGAATAGAATAGAATCGTGAGGGGGCTGTGAGGGCATGTTTCAAAACTTCCCGGCCGGTTGCCTACTCGTCTCGGTGGGCAAACAAGATGGAGGATAACTAACACCACCATCACCATCGCCAACCCACCACCCCCGGCTTCAGAGTCTACACCCTACCAGCCAACCAAGACGGACCACCAGGCACACGGGGAGACTCCGTTCGGATCCAGGGAGTCACGCTCACTATTCTGACATTGAGATGTATCTCCATCAGGTTGTCTTGCCGTCCGTAGTGGGATTTTAAAAAGGCGTCCTTCGCCCACTCATATCGGAAGGGTTTCCCTGCTTTGCCTTGTATATGTGATGGCTTTTGCGTCGTTTACCCGTTCGCTCTCTCGTCCCATTCTGTTCCTGGCGCCTGCTATCAATGACGATTCAGTTTCGGTCGCGTGCCAGACATCTCTCCCACCATCTCGAGGCTCAACCGCAACATCGGGTCTCACCTCATCTCACTTATACATGAGTAGCGTCCTGACGCATCCGCCCAGCAACTCGGCATCTGCTTATTGATCCTTTGGTAATTGGCTGTGTCTTTGAGACCGTCTAAGCCGCGCTCGTTTAATCAATATCATTATTTCCCATCCAGTATTAGCCGCCTGGACGCTTCCGGATATACACGGGTTCAACTTACAGTGGAGGCTTGAGCTGCTTTGAGGGCATCGAATCCACTGACGCCCCCTGATCTCTCTGTTCCGCCAGGCCGGTTCAGCTGATTACTGGTACTGTACTTGGCTTAATAAAGGCCGGCTGGGAGTGACCACATCCAGCTGACTGTCGCTGGATGCAAGCAGTTGGCCGTATTGGAAATCTACTACTGTACTCTTCTTATTTGGGAAGAATAGGCAAAGGTCGGGGTACTTTGGCTTCAGCCTGCCTGCCTCCCGCCTGCAGGTTCGCCAGTTCGTCAGGTGCCTGCCTTCTAGCGAGCGCCTTCCCTGAGTCGAGCAAGACTGCGTCTCTCGCTTTGCTCTGCTCTGCCCTTTTCTTTTCTTTTCGTTTCTTTCTCTCTCAACCAACTTCAATACCAATAATTCTCCATCGTCCATCATCGCCAACACTTTCGGCGACATCCCACTGGAACCTCGTCCAACAGTGGATTCAACAGTCGTGCTGCGGTCGTCGGTTGCACCACTACGGCGACAAGCCCCGAGGTACAAGCTGCTCGCGTACCAGAATAGCGTCCAACACAAGTCACTTCTTGGCCACGCTCCATATCTGTCGCTTGCGTTTCCATCTCCGAGTCTCTACCTGGGGCTCAAGGCCCGAGAATACGAACGCCCGCCCCCACCGTCAATCCCATCAACCATCAACCCACGCCCACTTCGGCCGCTCTCGCCCGCTTTCACCCACTACGGCCCTCTTTGCCGCCCACTCCGCCGCAGGCTTCACGCAACCTCCAGCCTCTCCTCCCGGCTTCAACTATTCTGCTTCCTCTTACAACCTCGCGCTTCTCTCCTCCTCGTCAACCACCCCGGCTCGGATCCTGTGCGAATCCATTCGCTCCTCTCCTTCACCATGCCCGAATTCCGCCACGCTCGGAGCAACAGCCTCAGCGTCGCCAGCGGCTCAGGCTCAGGCGCAGGCTCAGGCTCACAGGCGAACATGGCTTCCGCTCCCCGCTTCGATGGACCCCGAAGCCCTCCGAGTATGTTGCACACGACCCCCGCGATCGTCCAATGTCGCCTCGACTGACACAAGCTTCATGACAGACACGTCCCACGTCCCGTGCAAGTTCTTCCGTCAGGGCGCTTGTCAGGCTGGCAATGCCTGTCCTTTCAGCCATGACCTTAGCAATGCCGCCGAGAATGTCTGCAAATACTTCGCAAAGGTGAGTGAGCCATATCATGCGAGCCCCTTCTCCCACCCCGCAACCACTCCATCCCCGCAAACCGTCGCGTCGCTTCCTACCTGAGCAACACTGACAATTCCATGTCGCGCAGGGCAACTGCAAATTCGGCCCCAAGTGCGCCAATATCCACGTCCTTCCTGACGGCCGACGCATCAACTACGGCAAGAATGGCGTCACGATAGGCACCACGCCCGCTCTCGCAGGCCGCTCTAACCCCACCTCCGCAAGCAACAACCAGTCCTCCACTAGCGCCCTCACCACCTCGCTCTACCAAGCCGACTCTCCTTCGTATAGTCCGGCGTATCCTTACGATGAGCAAGAGCAACACACTCTGGGCCGTCAGCCTAGCCTCGAGAATGGACTTCCGACTATAGATATGTCGTATACCAGTTCCACCTACGGCTCTCCCCGAGACGAGGAGGTGCGCTTTGGCTTCGGACTCTCTCCTGTTAACAAAGGCCTGTCCGTGCTAGACGCTCCTCTTCCTGCTTCGTTCGACTCCAACGGCATCTCCAACGCTGCCCGCTTCCCCGCTGGTCCCTGGCCCTCGTCCGTTCCCTCCCAGTTCGGCATCGAATCGCCCACTTCCTCGCTCAGTAATGCCAAGGACTCCCGCACTTCTGAAACCCTCAAGCTCTTGCACACTTCCGCATTCGGCTCTTCGGAACACCTTCTTGCGCCCCTGGACAAGAGCCCGCCCAACTCCCAACAGGCCAATGGCGAGGAGTACTTTGGCAGACGAGCCATGCACTCTTCTCGCTTCTCCAAACCCCGAATGCTCAGCTCCAGCATGCCTAAGACGTCTGTTGACCGAGACTGGGAGCCTGGTTTTGCGTTTGGCGACGACGACGACAACCTTCCCGAGAACTACGTGCCCGAGAACCTGCAGGACCTGCTGACGCCTGTCGAAAAGGCCAGGAGAGGCTCTATGCGAGCCGATAGCGAAGCGGATGGACTCAGCAAGTATGGAAGCCCCATTGGGACCAGTCCTAGCAGGTGGGGTCCCATGTTCCAGCGCCAGAAGGAAGAGGAAGAAACCTCGCGGTCTCTCCGAGGCGCTTCGGCATTTGGCCATGTTGGCAGCCCTCTGCGCAACTCTATGCTCGCCCAGGAGATGGGTGGCACCAACGGCTTCAACCGTCCCTCCTCGCTACGATCTGGCAGCGAGGCCATGTCGATGCTCTCGCAGCAGTTCCAGCGCAATCGTCTTGAGGACACTGCCGGCAACTCCAGCCCTCTTCTCCATCCCTCGACAGCCCGGGCCGGCAATGCCATCAGCCCCATCAGCCCGATTGGCAAGGAGCGAGGTATGGAGCGCCATGTGTCGAGTGGCAGCATCAGCTCATCCATGAACGGCCGTTTCACCACTCCCATCAACGAGGACGACGAAATGTTCCACATGGAGGGTATGGAGGAGGACGGCGACTCCTCGGCGGCTAGGACCCCCAAGAGAACCTCGGCCGGCCTGGCCATGGGTGTTTGGGGCAGCTATGCCGGAGTCGTTGCTGGCAAGTCTGCCAAGGGAGCCAGAGATTCGGTGCCCGTCAGCGGCCGATGATGAGCGAGTCTTGGGCGGCAAGGGAAGCATTTCCTCGACTCATATCCCTGATCTGTTCTAGCGAGCCAAGCGTTGGAGTTGGCGACTAATAGACGAAAAGAAGAGCAAGGCGATATGTTGACGAGCTATGATCTAAGTGGACAGCACCACTATCGCTGCAGCGCCCATTGCATTTCAATGGACACGGTGCAGCCAGACTTGCATAGCCTGCCGGACGATGTTTGAACTGCAGCATTGGAACTTGGAAAAGAGAAAAATATCGGGGTTGCATAGCAAATCTATGGCCAGGACTCAAAAAGGATATAGGATACACGGCCAGGCGTTTTGACTTTTTTTCTATTTGCTTGATAACCATCATCATCAAACCTGTTGGGTGGTTGGTTCACTGATTCATTCGCCCATTTGCTCAGATAGATACATGAAGATTGTCTCGGAGTTGGGCTCAGGGCGGGCAGATGAATGGAGGTTGGATGGACCTGATCAGGCAGTCATTCATTCATTCATCTGGATCTCATGGGTGTCTTTTATCAGAAAGGTGTCACATACTTCATATTACCTGTTCTTGGGTGATCTCTAATGGATCTTTGTTGGTGTTTAGGGAAGGGTTTGGGAACTTGAAAACACGTCCAACGGGGAGAGGTCTGTGACCTCGATGGAATTCATTTGGGACAGAAGTATGTAATAGTTATATATGTACAGGTGATGACAATGAGAGAGCATCTCGAGCCTGCTAGGCACAGAACTGGATCTATAGTCAACCTCATGAGTGACTTCAGTTTCGTTGGTGATGAAAAAGGTCAGAGAGCCAGCCAGACTTGAACCTTTCCCTACCAAGCAGTTATTGCCGAGGCCATTGGCCTACAGAATGCCATGAATAACCTACAAGCGCACTCACATCACAGAAACCGTTGGAGCAATTGGATGTTTCTATACAACTATACAAGGTAAATGCCACAGCAGTAGAGATTGCACACGCAAGTCTACCCCCAGATCATCACGTTGTGATCTCACCACTTGAGCAAACAAGTAGATCGGCACCGCCCGCAGATCCCCAAAAGTCATGCACCATTTACAATATGCCCAGCGTCACAACTTGTGAGGAAAAGAGGATAAGGTAGTAAACAAGGGAACGGGAGATAGTCGACTTTACAGCAGCAAAGACCAAGCATCGGCCGCTTCTTCCGCGCAGAATCTTTTATTCGTATCTCTCTCTCCTGTGGCCAACAAAACAACGTTTCACCTTTCTCATTTCGATGCGCCGACATTAAATTGTGGTTATCCCCCTTCCCCCGTTCTTTCGGCGCGTCTTGGGGAGTCTAACCTGGGTAGGATGGGAGGGGGTGTCATGGAGGTAATTGTACAAGGGGGGGAAGGGGGTTCTTTCTTGGTTGAGAGGAGAGCATTTAGTTGGCGTCGGGCTGGTGGAGGATATACTCGACGGCCTGACCGACTAGGGAGGTGTTAGTTGGAGTTGTTCAGATAGTGAGAAGGGTGCGTACCGGAGTGGATAGAGTCGGCGTCCTTGTCGGGGATCTCGATGCTGAACTCCTCCTCGATGGCCATGACGACCTCAACGGTGTCGAGAGAGTCGAGGCCGAGGTCGTTGGCGAAGTGAGCGGCGGGCTTGATCTGGTTTGTGTTAGAGGGGTGTCTTTGGGGTGAGTATATGGCATTAGAGACGTACGTTGGTGACATCGTTGACCTACAAGGACGTTAGCTACTGTATATCCAAATTGAAAAGAGTTCAAGGAATCGGCATAAGAGTTTAACAATGGCATTGGCAGCCCTCGCAACAACGAGAACAAGACCACACCATCCATCAATCCCTCTCCATCCGGAAATGACCCCCGGAACCGAAACAACTCACCTTGTCAAAGCCCTGCAGCAAGCTCATGATGCGGCCCTCAACCTCCTCCTTGTTGAGCGCTCCGCCAGCGCTGTAGAACCGCACGGCCTGGAAGCTCTGCATCTTGGGGACGACGACAGCGGCGCGAGGGGCGACGGCGAGTCTTTGCATGGCGGGTCGGGCGGCGACGCGGGTGGCCTGCGAGGCGGAGCGGAGGACGGCGGCGCGGAACATGTTGGGCTGATCGGGAGAAGCGGCGGGTTTTGGCTGGAGAGAGGGATTGGCTTTGGCGCGGAAGAGACGGGGGGAGCTGGCGTTGACGTTGGTTGATGAGGTTTGTCAAAGTGGTGATGATAAATTTCTCGTTGCTGGCTACGGAGAGTCGGAGCTAGGCTGGTCACGTGAAGCTCGGCGCCGTGGGGCTGGTCTCGGGGGTGGTTCCCGTCGGGTGGAATACGTCAGCGGGAGGGGGTTATCTGATTGGGTGGGTTGGCCGAGGGTAATGGAGATGGAGCTTGACAGGTCGCTGATGTGAGTAATTTGGGGTACGACATGGAATTGAGTATTATTTTGTGTATTAATAAGA